>PVJL010012349.1:0-37719 GCA_004026885.1 Lyroderma lyra | reverse complement strand
AGAGGGACCTCGCACAGCATCCACACGCAGCTGAAGATAACCAATAAGACCTAAACAACTCCCCTCTCTCCCAAAACTTGACAACCTGTGCCACCTAGTTAATGTCTGCCCTATCACAAGACACCATAAAAATACTAATCTAGGCTCCTAAGCTCTGCTGAACATAATGACCTCATGCCAAAGATGAAGAACCCAGCAGTCATGAATTCCTTAAAAACTAAAGCTGCTCAGAAAGAACATGAAATATACCCAGAAGACATTTTCACAGACAAAGAATCTTCTGAACTAAGTGACAGAGAATTTAAAGTAGCCATTCTACAGGCTCTAAGAGAAATAACAATATACTGGCAGGACACCATAGCTGAGATGAATGACTTAATAAAGGAAATTCGTGAACAAAATGAACAATTTAACAAAAAATTTCAAAGCATAAGGAAATTCCAGAGATAAATTTGAGAGATAAATTATAAAATAAAAAAGTGAGAAATGAAATAACTGCCATAGGAAACAGGGCTAAACAGATGGAGGAAAGAATTACTAATATCAAAGATCAGAATATGGAAACATCTCAAAAAGAGGAAGATAGAAAATATAGAACGAAAAGAATTCAATGCAAGAACTATCTGACTTCATGAGACAAAATAGCATCAGGATAATAGGATTAGAAGAAGGAGCAGAGCACTCTACAGAGAGCATACTCAAACAAATAGTAGATGAGAAACTTCCAAATGTATGGAAAGATCTGGGTCCCCCAGTTCAAGAAGAAACCAGGTGCCCAGGATACCTGGACCCAGGTAAATCTTCTCCAAGACACATGGTACTAAACATGTCTAAAATTAAAGACAAAGAGAAAATTCTCAAAGCAGACAGGGAAAAAAATAATTATAACCTTCAAAGGAAAACCCATGAGGTTGGCATCAGAATTCTCAGTAGAAATTCTACAAGCCAGGAGGGAGTGGAATTCAATTTCAAAATTTTAAAAGAGGGAAACTTCTAGCTAAGAATAAATTATCCAGCAAAATTATCTTTCAGATATGAAGGTGAAATAAAGACCTTCTCAGAGACACAGAAGCTGAGGGAATTTGCCATCAGGAGGCCAGCACTTTAAGAAATACTGAAAAAGCCTCTTCAACGTGAAATAAAACATCAGGACAAATAGAATGGACGTGGGGCAACAAGAAATAAACAAAAATAAAACAATAATAAAAAAACAATGGCCACAGGAAATCCTCACATATTGATCATCACTCTAAATGTTAATGGCCTGAATTCAACAATAAAAAGATAGAGTAGCAGACTGGATTATAAAATAAAACCCATTTATATGTTGTCTCCAAGAGACACACATCAGTGATTAGGACAAACACAGACTCAGAGTGAAAGGATGGGAAACAACACTCCAAACAAATGGTAACCAGAGAAAAGCAGGAGTTGCCAAACTGGTATATAATGAAATAAACTTCAGGTTGAAAAAGATATTAAGAGACAAAGAAGGACATTACATAATGATAAAGGGCACAATACGACAACAAGAATATTTGACACAAATTAACATATATGCTCCCAATCGGGAAGCACCAAAATATACAAAGAAACTACTAACAGATCGGATAGGAGAAATTGACAGAAGCACAATTATTGTGGGAGACTTAAACACCCCACAACAGCCATGGAAAGATCATCCAAACAGAAAATAAGTAAGGAAATATCAGCTCTAAATGACACATTATAGCAATTGGACACAATTGACATTTCATGGACTCTTTATCCAACAAAAGAAAGATATACCTTTTTTTCCTAGTGCACATGAAATATTCTCAAGGATATACCACATGCTGGGACATAAAAATAGCCTCAGCAAATTCAAGAAGATCAAAATCATAGCAAGTGTATTCTCATAACACAAGTATTTGTAATTGGAGATCAACTGTAAAAGGAAAGCAGAGAAAACCACATATACATGATGATTAAAAAAGATGTTATTTAAAAAATGACTGGATAAAAGAATGAATAAAAGAAGAGATTAAAACTATATAGAAACTAATGACAATGAAAATACAACATATCAGAAATATTTGGACACAGCAAAAGCGGTAATATGAAGGAAACTTATATCATTACAGGCCTATCTTAAGAGAAAAGAAAAATCGTAAGTGAACAACTTACCATTCCATTTTAAAGAGCTAGAAAAGGAAGAGCAGACAAAACCTAAAGTCGCCAGAAGGAAATATATAATAAAAATTAAAGCAGAGCTAAACCAATTAGAGAACAGAAAAACAATAGAAAAGATTAATAGCACAAAGAGCTGATTCTTTGAGAACATCAACAAAATTGACAAAACCATAGCTAGATTAATAAAAGGACAAAAGATGGAAACACAAATATCCAAAATTAAAAATGAAAAGGAATAAATTAGCACTAATACCACAGAAATACAAAAGATTATAAGAAAATATTATGAAGGGCTTTAGCCACCAAATTTAACAACCTAGAAGAAATCGACAAGCTTCCAGCAATGTACAGCTACCTGGAATGAACCAAGAAGAACTGGATAATTTAAGTGGACCAATCAATAGCAAAGAGATTGAAATGACTATTCATAATCCCCCTAAGTGCAAAAGCCCTGGAACAGATGGTCTCACTAATGAGTTCTACGAAGCAGAAAAAGTAGAATTAATGGCTATTGTCTTCAGACGCTTCCAAAAAATTGAAGAGGAAGAAATACTTCTTAACTCATTTTTTGAGGCCAACATACCCTAATACCAAAACCTGGGAAAGACAATTCAAAAAAGAAAACTATACACCAGTATCTCTGATGAACACAGATGCAAAAATCCTAAACAAAATATTAATAAACAGAATACAACAATGCATCAAAAAGATTATACATCATAATTAAGTGGGTTTCATCCCGGGAGTACAAGAATTATTCAACATATAAAAATCAATCAATGTGATACACCATATAAACAAAATGAAGAGAAAGACAATATGGTCATCTCAATTGATGCAGAGAAAGCTTTTGACAAGATAAAACATCCATTTATAATGAAAACACTAAATAAAATAGGCATAGAATGCAAGTGTGTCAATATAATGCAGGCCGTATGTGACAAACCCTTGGCTAACATCATACTGAATGGGGAAAAGTAGAAGCCTATTCCCCTAAAATCAGGAACAAGACAGGGATGCTCAATGTCACCACTGCTATTTAATATACTATTGGAAGTTCTAGCCACAGCAATCAGGCAAGAGAAAAGAATAAAATGTATCCAAATTGGGAAAGAAGTGGTCAAATTGTCACTATTTGTAGATAACATGACCTTTTAATATAATAAATTCCAAAGATTCCACCAGGAAACTACTAGAAACAATAAAAGAATACAGTAAAGAATCAGAATACAAAATCAATATACAAATATCAATAACATTCTTATGTACAAACAATGAATCCACAGAAAAAGAAATGAAGGAGTCAATTTCTTTTGTTATCACAACAAAAAGAATTAAATACTTGGGAATTAACTTAACAAAGAACGTGACAAACTTATACATGGAAAACTATAAGAAACGTTTGAAAGAAATGGAAAAAAACAACAACAACCCTGTTCATGGTTAGAAATACTTAACATTTTTATAGTGGTCTTTTTGCCCAAAGCAATCTACAGATTTAATGCAACACCTATAAAAATCCTACAATTATACTTTTATAAAATAAATAAAAGAATTATCAGATTTCTGTGGAAGTATAAAAGACCTAAAATTGCTAACGCAATACTACATAAAAAGAATAAGGTTGGTGGTGTTACACTCACTGACTTCAATTTATATTACAAAGCATCAGTAGTGAAAACAGTTGTGTATTGACAGAAAAACATAAACAGGCCAATGGAAGAAAATTTAAAACCTAGAAATAAATACACAAATGGTTTTATTTATAAGGGAGCAAAAAAATATAAATGGGGAAAAGACAGCCTCTTTAGTAGATGGTACTGGGAAAGCTGGGAAAATATATGCAAAAGAATGAACCTGAGCTGTGGACTCTCACCATATACAAAAATTAACTCAAAATGGATTAAAGACCTTCATATAAGACCTGAAACAATAAACTGTACAGAAGAAAACATAGGTACTAAACTTATAGACCTGAGGCTCAAGGAAGACTTCATGAACCTGGCATCAAAGGCAAGGGAAGTAAAAGCAAAAATAAATGAATGAGACTATATCAAACTAAAAAGCTTCTGCACAGCGAAAGAAAACAACAAAGCAAAAAATATCCAACTGAATGGGAGAAAATGTTTGCAAACAACACATCAGATAAGGGTTTAATATCTAAAATATGTAAAGAACTAATACAACTTAACAACAAAAAACCAAATGACACAATTAAAAAGTGGGCAGAAGAATTAAACAGACATTTCTCCCTCAAAGAAATACAAATGGCCAAGAGACACATGAAAATACTCCTCTTCATTAGCTATCAGGGAAATGCAAATCAAAACCACAATGAGATACCACCTCACATCTGTGAGAATGGCTATTATCAACAAGACAAGGCATAACAAATGCTGGAGAGGATGTGGAGCAATAGGAACCCTCACACACTGCTTCCACTGTGGAAGATGGTGTGGAGATTCCTCAGAAAATTGGGAATAGAGATACCATATAACCCAGCAATCCCCTTTCTGAGGACCCACCCAAAAACCTTGAACACCTTAGTCCACAGACTTATGTACCCCAATGTTCGTTGCAGCGCTGTTCACAGTGGCCAAAACATGGAAACAACCAAAGTGCCCTGTGACAGATGACTGCATAAAGAATCTGTGGTACATATACACAATGGAATACTACTCAGCTATAAGAAAAGATAAAATATTTCCATTTACAACAAAATGGATGGGCCTGGAGATCATCATGCTAAGCAAAATAAACCAGACAGAGAAAAACAAATACCGTATGACTTCACTCATGTTTGGAATATAAAATTGAAAGTTAACAAAGAATAAAATGAACAAACAAACAAATAACACAATCAATATTTTAATGTTTATTTTGGGTCAAGTTGGGAGGGGATGAAGGAAGTGGGACGGAGTGGGAGAGGAGTGAGGGGGAGCTAAATATAGGCTGATGGAAAGAGAACTCACACTGGGTCGTGTACTGATTATACAACAAGTTGACAATGCACTGTAGAATTGTACACCTAGAAACTTTGTAAATCTTGCTAACAAATATCACACCAATAAGTACAATAGTAAAAAATGAAGGAAATCACACAATAACACAAAACATAATAAGAGCTTCTAAGAGCAAAAAATATCTTCTAAAAAATTTTAACTTTAGTATGGATGTCATATCAGATTTAACTGCAAAGTTTTAAAATCAATTAGAATTTTAAATCCATTTTGATCACGGAGTATTAAGTACATACATTTCAAAACTTTCTGTTATTTTTTATTACATTATATATAGGTAAAATTGCTTTAATAAAAAGAATTCTCATGTAAATATGTAATAGTATCTTTTTCCCCCAAATTTTGGCACTTAAAACCCTACTTTATTCTACTTCTCTGTTTCCTATAACACAGATTTGCATAACACAGCATTTTTAGGATCCCAACATCTGTGTTATATGGAGGTTACTTGTATTTTCTTTGTTTGTTTGTTTTTGTTTTTGTTTTTGGTATGTGGGTAGTTCCCTGGCTGGGAATTGAACCCAAGCCACAGTGTTGACAGCGCTGAAGCCTTAAGGCACTACTCCCTACTTGTATTTTCTTTTCTTGAGTTCACTGAATATTTTTGCATTAGGATCTCAAATTTTAGCACTTTAGTGCATCCTGACTATTAGGCAACAAAGAGATCTTTTACTGAACCTGTAGACACTTCCCTTAAGCCTAATTCCTCCTTTCAGCAGCTTCAACTGTCCCTTATCTCTAGTCCAGCTGTCACCCTGTTGGATATTAATTTCCTTTTCAAACTTGACACTGACAAAAGAAATGGTAAGGCTATAAGGTTGCTGGGTCAGAATTTTGGAACCTCCATATATGCTAATGCATATTTATCCACAGAGCTAGACTCCACTGTCTGTGGCTTGTATTCATGCATGAGGTCCCTGGATGCATTGGCTTTTTAAATAGAGAGCTACAAACTTACTTTTGGCTAACACATGGCTGGATATTCTCCACACAATTTGTTGGACCTTCTCACCCACAAGGTTCTACAATCCATGTCCTCAGTCAGAACCCAACAGTTACACCTCCTCTTTATTGAATCACCTCACATTAGACTATAAATCTGCCTTTCTCTCAACCCAGTCTCTCCTCTACCTGCCCCAGACCAATCTCTCACCGGTTCCTGTACTGAGATCTTAGAGTTTAAAATACCCCATTTCCCTAACATCACTTATCAACCACTATCCACTGCATTACACTGGATTCATAGATGGTAGCTATTTTTCACTTGAGGGCAAAAGACACACAGAGTATTCTCTTGTCTTCTCTCATTATGTTGTTGAATCTCACACACTCCCGCTTGGAATGATGTCTCAAAAGGCTGAACTCATTGCCTTAACAGGACTCTTCACATTGGTAACTACTCTTGAAGTAAATATATACCCTGGTTTGATATATGCCTTTCACAAAATACATACCCATGCCTCTACTGGCAAGAATGAGGATCTCTTTATTCAAGAGTCAACCATAACCAATGGATCTCTAATACACTAATTATTGGTGGCCCAGAGGCCCATGACTGCAGCTATTATACACTGCTGGGGGCATTAGACAGAAGAGGACACTTAATCAGGGAAATAATTTTGTAAATAGGGGAAGGAAGGACTGTAGAATTTTCCCTAGCACCAGCCTGCCAGCTGCTCTTGCTCCCTCCCCTGAAGGTAACTTATGCTTCAGAGGAGCGACCATCCCTCTTAACATTGGGGGTTAAATCTGAAGGCCTCTGATTGCTTCTAAAAAGGATGATATGTCTTGCCCAAGGCTGAAATTCATTGTATCCTCCAATCCACCAACTTCTCTTTTCATGTAGGCCATAAGCCTTTAACACAGTGGCTAAAACCCTGTACTTTTTGCTCCAAATTTTCAAACCTACAAAAATATTACTTGTGACTATACCCTTTGCTACTTTATCTCTCCCCATAGAAAGGTATGTCCACTTACCTTCCCCACACAACAAGCTAAGGGACATGCACCCAGTAAGCATTGGCAAGTTGATTTTACTCACATGCCCCCAAATAAAAAAATATTAAATATTTTTTTACTCTTGGAGACACCTTCACAGCGTGTGCAGAAGCATTTCTTACCACCTGGGAAAATTCCTTCACAGTAGTTGAGGCTTTAATCCAAGACATTATCGCTAAATTTGGGATACCAATTTTCATATAATCGGACAGTAAACATGCTTCCATTTCTAAGCAACTTTCCAATCAGATCAGCACAGATACCCCAAGCAAACCATTAACCTGGCCAGACAAAAAGATCTCTAGCACATTGCAATCCTAACAAACACAGAGAATCATAATAGAACCCCCCAGATGACCAGCATAGAGTCTCCTGGCAAACCAAAAATCTGATCATCACAAGGAGGCCTGACAGATGTTCAACCTGACCAGAAAAGAGCCCTTAATGCAGATCTTCATCATGACCAGAACAGGCACCTCAGGAACACATGAACCCACAAGTAAGACACTATCAGACCCTCAACCTGACCAGAACAGTCCTTAAGCAGATTCCGAATGTGACTGAAAATGGAGACCTGGTGCAGACCCTTCAGGTGATCAGCACAGATTCTCCAGGAAGACAACCAATTTG
Organism: Lyroderma lyra; assembly: GCA_004026885.1. NCBI lineage: Eukaryota > Metazoa > Chordata > Mammalia > Chiroptera > Megadermatidae > Lyroderma > Lyroderma lyra. The sequence continues at coordinate 29,899 of PVJL010012349.1, read as the reverse complement.
ACCAGCAGAGAGATCCTACACAAACGTTCAACATAATGGGCATTAAAATCCACAGGATACCTCCAGGCTTAGTAGCTCAGAAACATCGAGGAAACCTGAAAACTCACCAGCAAAGAGACCCCGGCAGACCCTCACCATGACAAGCAGAGAGACCTCTGAAATCCCCAAATTAACATGCCATAGACACCCCAGCACCACCATCAACCTTACCAATACAATTAACCCCAGCCGACCCCAAAACATGCCAGCACAGAGACCATAAGCAGACACCCAAGCTTAATGGTACAGAGACCCCAGGCTGACTCTCATCCTGACAAGTACACAGACTACCTGCAGACCCCCAATACGACCAGCACAGAGACATCAGGCAGAAACACAACATGACCAGCACAACAACACCAGTAGAACTTCAACTGGATGACCAAAAACACATCTGACATTTCGCAACATGAACGGCACACAGACCCCAAGAAGACTGCAACCTAACCAAAACTGAGTCCCCTGGCAGTTATCTCTGTGGCCAGGACAAAATCTTTGCAGACTTCAAAGATGACAAGGACAGAAACCAAAGGTTACCCTCAATACTCTGAGCAAAACAATCCCCAGAAAACAAGAATCCTGGCCAGCACCAAGTTTTCAGGAAGGCAACCAACCCGATCAGTAGAGAGACTCTGAGGTGATATCCAATCTAACTCACTAATGGCCGATCCTGACTTGACTGGGAACACAGACCCCTAGACTCCCTGTAACCTGACCAGCAGAGAGTTCCAGGCACAAACTTAACATGATAATCTCAGAGACTCTAGCACACCTGGAATCTGAGATGCAGAGACTCATGTTGACAGTCAATCTGACCAGCAAAGTACCCTACCATTTCTCCAATAATACCAGCAGATATCCAATCTGACCCCTCACCTGACCATCACAGAGACTTTCAGAAGATCCCCAACCAGTAGAGCAGAGAACCTGTGAAGACCTCCAACCTGAACAGAACAAACATTCCTAGCATTCCCTTAATTAACATGACAGGTCAGCCAGGACAATCCCTAACATTGCCATCACAGAGATCCTTGGAAGACACCCAACCAGAACAACACAGGACCCCCAGAAGACCTCAAACATAACCAGAACAGAGAACCCATGCAAAGAACCCTGTGACCAACCAAGAGACCACAGCAGACCCCCAATCTGATCAGCACACATTCCCCAGACAAACACCAATTCTGACTGGTATAGATACCACTTGCAGAATCTGAACCTGATGAGCACAGAGAACTCTAATAGCCACCTAACCTGAGAAATAAGAAATCACCAGAATAACTCCAACCTGACTAGAAGAGTATTCAGAAGTCCCCAAACTTGAGCACCGAGAACATCAAAGCAAACATCCAATGTGACCATCCCAGAGACATAAGGCAGTTTCTAATCATTACTTAGAACACAGACAACTAGAAGACTGTGGACATGACCACCACAAAAACCCCCGGCAGGTCTATAGCAAGACTAGCACTGAGACACAGGGCAGACTCTCATTATGCTTGGCCACATAAATACCATAGTAATCCTTCAGCTGCACAGCACAGAGACCAAACACAGAGTCTTACAATGATAGGCACAGAGACCTCGGGCATACATCAAAACTGACCAACACAGAGACACCAAGAAATCTCCAACCGCACCAGCACAGAGACAAGATGTAAACCTCCATGTGATTATGTATAAAGAATTTAAACTGAGAGCCAAATTGACCAGCAGAGAAACACCATGTGGATTGCAAGACTGACGAGTACAGAGACCATAGGCAAACGGTAAAACACACAACCACAGAGTCCCCAGGCAGACCCTCAACCTGAGCAGCATAAGGACCACCAGAAGATGCCGAATCTAACCAGAACAGAGAACACCAGCAGGATGTTACACTAACTATTACAAAAACTTCCAGAAGACCTGAACCTGACCAGTGCAGAGACTCTGAGCAGAACCCTAACTAGCCCAGGACAGAGACCCCTGACTGATCCCAACCTGACCAGAGCAGAGACCCATAACCAACTTCAAACTTGACCAACACAGAGACCTCGGGAAGAAACTCAACACGAGTAGCACAGGTACAAATGCAGATCTGGAACACGACCAGGAAAATTACCTTCAGTAGGCACCTAACGGGACAAGTAAAGTACCTAGAATACATTAAACTGAGCATCTGAGAGAACCTAGTAAATTTCTAAACAGACCAGAACAAATACCCAAAGAAGACCACAGACCTGACAAGGTATAAGGATCTACAAAACATACCCATTTCAACCATCACAGAGAACCCAGACAGAACTTTCAAATGACCAGCATAGAGACTCTAAGAAGACCCACAGTCTGAACATAACATAGAGCCCCAACAAACCCCACAACTGTCTATCACAGAGAACTCCAGCAGGCCCCAATCTGACCAGAAGAGAGCAACCAAAGCAGATTCCCAATGTGACTGATAGCAGTTCTTTAAAGTGACCAGCAGAGAGACACCAGCAGACTTCAAACCTGATTAGGACAGATTCCATGTAGATTCTAAATGTGACTGGGAAGAAAGATGCCCCAGCATAACCCCAACCCGCCAAGCACCAGCATCTCCCATTGACCACAACTGATCAAAAGAGCAACCACAAACTGACCTTAAGCTTGAACGACACAAAAACCTCAGGCAGAAATTCAACAGGACATTTACAAAGACCACTGAGGACATGGAACCTAACTGGGAAAGTGAGCCCCAGCATGCATCTGACAAGCACCATACTCAGAAATCCACTAACTTGACCAGAACTTCAACCATAGCAAATCTCCAAATAGACCAGAACAGATACCCAAAGCAGACCCCCAATGTGACCCGCACAGATACCCCCAAGCAACCTCCAACCCCATGAGCACAGAGAACCCAGGTAAATATACAAATTGAATGCCTAAAAAAACCAAGAACAGAATCCCAAACTGACCAGCACAGAAACCTAAGACATACCTGAAAACAGTCCTGCACAGAGACCCCAGGATGATCTCCAAAAACATGACCATAGATACCCTGGGTAGATTACAAACCAGACCAGCACAACAATGCACAGAAGTCCCGGAACCTGACTAGAACAGAGAACTTCAGCTTGATGAAAAACTGATCAGCATTGAAACCCTAGAAGGCCTCAACCTGAGCAGAACAGAGACACTGATCAGAATCCCAAATGGCCCAGCACAGATACCTCCAAATGACCCCAACTTGACCAAAAGAGAGACACCTCACTGACCTCAGGTGTAAATTAAACAATGCAAGCACTGGGGCCCTTGCAGATCTTAGTAGGTTGGTATCTGTCAATGAACAAGACCCCCAACAGACACTCAAACTGACAAGGACAGTCTCTAGCAGACCGTTAACCTGATGGTCAAAGAGTCACCAGCAAATCTCCAAACAGACCAACACAGAAACTCCAAGCAGACCCCCAACCTGACGAGGCAAAAAGGTATTCAGCACTTGTCTATTTTAATCAGCACAGAGATTCCTAACAGAACCTAAAAATGGCCAGCATAGAGACTCCTGTTAGACCCCCAACATGACCATCACAGAGAACCCCAGCAGATCCCAAAACTGACTATCACAGACAGGCCCAGCTGACCCCCAACCTGGACAGTGCAGGCATCCAAAGTGACCACAACAGAGAACCAATGCACAAATGAGGCGCACAGAAACATCCCAGCAGACCCCAAATATGACCAGGACTGACCCAAGGCAGATTCCAAATGTGAGTAAGAACCAAAAACCCCGCAGACCTCTATCCTAAATAGCAAAGATTTCCCACGCAGTAAACCAATCTGACCAACAAAGAGATACAATGCAGACCTCTAACCTGACCAGCAGAGAAACTCCCAGATGATCCCTAGGCTGAAAAGCTCAGAAACTCCCAACTCAGATACTCCAGAACTCACCAGCAAAGTGACCCACAACAGACTCAAATCCTGACCAGCCCAGAGACCCATAGCCAATCTCCAACCTGACCAGGACAGAGACCCCAGGCAGACACCGAACATGACAAGAACAGACATTCCAGCAGACCTCACCAGCAAAGACACTCCCAGATGACCCTAGACCTGATAAGCACAGTACCCCATCAGTAACCAAATGTTACAAGTAAGGACTTTATAAGCGGCCCCAACCTGACCAGGACTGTGTCCCCACCATACCTTCAACATGACCACCATAGCAACCCCAGCCAGACACTAAGTGTGACCACCACAGAGACACTAGAAGACTTTCAAACACATGAGTGTAGAGACCCAAGGCAGACTCCCAATCTGAACAGCCCACAGATATCCTGCAGACCCCAATCTGACTAGCACAGAGACCCTAGGCAAAAACAACACTTGACAAGTTAGAGACACATGTTCCGGACCCCAACTGAACTAGCAAAGAAAAACTTGACAGATCCTCAACCTGAACAACACACAGACACCCAGCAGACCTGCAAGCTTGCCAAAACAGTGTACCCAGTCAGATATTTTTGTTAAAAACACAGAGACACAAGCAGAGTCTTAACATGTCCAGGACAGAGATCAAAGACAACATTAGAACCTCACAGTGCAAAGCGATCCCCAGAAAACCCCTAAACTTACTAGAACTATGTCCCCAGGCAGACCCCAATGTGACCAGCACAGAAACCTTGAGATGACCTCCAACCTGACTAGCACATAGAACCCTGACCAATTCTTACATGAGTGAGAACAGAGACCTCTAGCCTCCCTGTAACCTGACCAGCAGAGAGATCAAGGCACAAACTTAATGTGATGATCACAGACAATATAGTAGACCTGGAACGTGAAAAGCAAAGAAACACCTGTTGACCCCCAACCTGATCAGCAGAGTACCCTACCATTTTCCCAAAAACACCAGGAGAGATTTAACCAGACTGCCAACCTGACCAGCACAGAAACTTTCAGCAGGCCCCCAATCTGTGCAGCAGAAAAGCCAGGCAGACCTCCAACCTGCACAGCACAGAGACCCCTGGCATACCCTTAACATGACCGGCACATAAATCCCAGTATCACCTATTACCTGACCATCACAGAGACCCCTGGCAGATCCCAAACCTGACCAGCCTAGAGATCCTCAGCAGACATTAAACCTGACCAGAACGAAAAACCCAGTCAGGGAACCCAATGTCCAGCACTAAGACTCCAGCACACTCTCAACCTGACCAGCACAGACTCCCCAGACAAACATCAATTTTGTGCAGCACAGACATTCTGGCAGATCCCCCCATGACCAGCCCAGAGACACCACATAGACCATTAAGCTGACCAGCAAGTAATCACCATAAGAACCCCAACCTGAACAGAAGTGGACCCAGAAGTCCTCCAAATTTAGCAGCAGGAATGTCAAACCAGATCTCAAACCAGACCAATACAGAGATGCCAGCACACAGACACCATACTCGGCACACAGACACCGAGAAGAACCATGACATAACCACCACATAAATGCCTGGAAGATCCATAACCAGAACTGCACACAAATACAAGGAAAACTCTCAACATGACCAGCCAAAGAGAACTCAGGAGGACACCCAACCTGAATAGCACAGAGACCCCAGGCAGTCACTCTATTACTGTGCACACAGACACCCAGAAGACCCCTGACAAGTCCAGCACATAAACCGCAGGCAGACCCACAAGCATACCAGCACAAAGACTCAAAGGAGACTCGACATGACCAGCTACAAAAAACTCAGGCAGACACCCAACCTAACCAACACAGAGACCCTAGCCAGACCTCCAACCTCATGACCACAGAAATCCCAGAAAGGTCCCCAAACTGACCAACACATAGACACTCAGAAGACCCCAAACCTCACCAGAACAGAGAAGCCCAGATGGATACCAAACTAATCAGCACAGAAAAATCACAGAGGGTGCTCAACCTGACCAGAACAAAGATACCGAGCAGAACTCCAACGTGCCAAGCACAGAAATCCCTGGATGATCCTAACTTGACCAGAACAGAGGCCCTCCAATGACCTCAAACTTTATCAACACAGAGATGTCTGGCATAAACTCAACATGACGAGCATGCAGACCTGAAACCTGACCAGGAAGAAGACCTGCAGCAAATACTTAAAATGACAAGCATAGTACCCAGCAGTCCATTGACCTGACCAGAAGAGACTCCCAGCGATTCCCCAAACAGAGCAGCACAGATACTACAGTCAGACACCCAACATGACCAGGCAAAAAGATCTCAAGCATATCCCCATCCTACATGGCAGACATAGCCTTTACAGAACCCCCAAAACAACAGCTTAGAGCCTCCAGGCAAACTCTCAACCTGACCACCACAGACAGCACTAGAAGACCTCAAACCTGACCATCATAGAGAGCCATAGCAGAATGCCAACATGACCAGAACCCAGCCTCCAATGCAGAACTCTATGGTGACCAGAACAAAAATCTCAGACACCCCCTAGAGCAGCAGAAAGACCAGCAGACCCGAAAGTTAACCAGAATAGACTCCAGGCAGATTACAAATGTAACTAAGAATAGAGATGTCCACCAGACCCTAACCTGATCAACACAGAATCCCAAGGCAGACCGCAAAACTCACCAGTTCAGAGACCCCCATAAGACTCAAAACATGACTAGTACAGAGACCTCTAGCTAATCTCCAACCTGACCAGGACAGAGACCACATGCAGACACTGAACATAAGCAGAGAAACCAAAGCAGACCTGGAACCTTACCAGCAAAGAGATCCCCAGAAGACCCCTAACCTGATACGCAAAGTACCCCATCCATCCTCCAACCTGATCACCAGAGAGAGCAAAACAGACTCCAAACTGATGAGCAGTGTTTGCAGGCATTTCTTTAACATGACCAATATAAAGACCCACGACAAACAAAAAGTGTGACCACCACATTGACACCAGCACATTTTCAAATACACCAGCACAAAGACCCCAGAAAGGCCCTCAACCTGACTGGGCACGGAGACCCCATGCAAACCTCCAATCTGGAAAGCACTGAGACCCCTGAGAGATCCAAATTGACATGTCATAGAGACCCCAGAAAGACCACCAAAGTTACTAACACAATTACTCCCAACAGACCCCAAAACAGGCCAACACGGAGATCCTAGGAAGACACCAAACCTGACCAGTAGAGAGACTTCAGGAAGACCTGAAACCCGACTGGGCAGAGTTCCCAGGCTGACCCCATCGTCACCCAAAAAGACAATGAAATAAAAATAAGGCACCAGCGCAAACAGTAGCTATGGTTATGTAATTGTCTACACTTTTGCCATGAATTGTAGCTGATTGTTTGTATAAACATAAACCTCATAATAATTTATAGTCCATGTCATTTTTGTAAATGTAATTTTACTTTAAAATTTTGGTTATTGAGGTTAGATATAAATGCATCCATTTTTTTCTGGTAGCAATATTTGTAATTTCAGTGGCATTAGTTGTTTTATTTTAATTATACAACAGGCATCAGCTTGTACAATATAAATATAATCTGTTCAAAATAATCAGGATTGATTCTTCTTCAGTTAATCTGGGCTCCACACCTTCTTGTAATTTTCATAGAAATGCTAATATCTTCTTGGATTTCAAATGTAGTCACACATATTTTTGGAGATGATAGTTATTATATATTTTTATACAAATAATATGTATTATATTTTTCAATTAATTTTCACCATACTATATTTTATTATGTAGTGAATTTTCTCTCTTGCTAGTTTTATATCCCATGTTACAATGTATGTGCAATAAAATTTGCTAAATTCTTTTATTTCAAAAGAACTATATATTTACACACACCATTTTATTACAGTCGTTCACCAGTAAGTATGTGAAATCATAAACAGGTTCATATTATTAGGAAAGAATAATACTATTTGTAAGAAGTTATCCTCAAGTAATAAGCCACTCTTAGGTTAGAACATTAGAAGTGGAGATGTTCCTATGGACATTACATATTACAGTAAAGAGTCTAAAACTATGTAAAACATCACTGACAGAAAATTTGTGACATGATTTTTTATCAGTTAAATTCTATAACTCTAGGAAAACAAATTATTTCAGAAAAAGCAATGAGACAAAACACTCTAGGCCCATAAAGTACACTAGTCATTAGATGAGAGATGCTGCTTCGATCATCACAAAATGTTTGATTTTTGGAGATTACTCTTTGCTGAGTCATGACTGGACACCAATGGATATCAGTGCATGAAAAGATTTACATTAAAATTCCTATTTAACTTGGTAGTGCAGACACACACACACACACACGTGTGTGTGTGTCTGTGTGTGTGTGTTTGTGTGTGTGTGTGTGTGTGTGTGTGTGTGTGTGTGTGTATAAATTATGCTTGAATGTCCAGTGCCATACAATTTGATAATAATTTCAGGTTTATGAAACAATGTAGTGATTACACAGTTATATACCTCACAATGTGATCACCACAATAAGTCTAATAATTTATCTGTCACTGTACAAAGTTATAGTATTATTGATTATATTTCTTATACCATACTTATATCCTGGTCCTAGACTTTTTATTATTTTAAGTATATTTTTAACAAAATATACAGAAAGAGAATGTTCTCCTTCATTCCCTGAACTTCACAAAGTGACTTTGGGTTTCTGGTTCCTTACTTAAAGAAATGTGTGGCGATCAGTGGAAAGTGTAATGGAAATATTCACAGAAGTTATAAGTAAGACTACTTTATCGGTGACTAAGAAATGCCTTATACATACTCCCTCATTTCCCTTTATAGAAAATTGTGAAAGGGAGTTCAAATGCACAATCACGCTAACCTGTAAAACATTGAAAGCTAGGGAAACAGTAGTTTTACAAATTTATTTACTTCCTGAGTGCCACAGAGCTAAAAAATGCACAATAATATCTGTACCCATATTCTTTGCTAAGAAGGAAACAACTTGAGAGTGGCTGCTTGACTTCAAATAACACAGCATCTCTGTACATTTCTCAATCTTCTGCCAATCTCCACATGTGCTGGTAATTTAATTTATTTACAAAAAGTCTTCATTTTATAAATTCAGTTCATCTGGAATTTTAATTTTTAAAGTAGTAATAAACATTTCAAATGAAAACAATAAATAATATGTCACTTCAAAAATTACATGGGCTTACAAAAAACTGGTTCTATTCTATGCTTCCATTAAGAGAAATTTTTGAGAATAAGCATGTAATCAAATAGAGGAATAGATTTTGATGGCTAGGGGCTGGAGACAGAAGAAGTGGGGAGTGAAAGTTTTGGGTAAGAAATTTTTATTTGGAAGATAAAATATTTTATGGCTTCATAGTTACAATGAATGATCTAAATGCTCATGAATGTATACCTTGTCATAATAATTATTAAATTTCATAATAATGAATTTAACATCTTAATTTAAGAGATTATATCAATGTGAAAACATAAATTACAGAACAAAATAACAGTAACAATAAAAGAAAAAGAAAAATTATGTTCTGAAGTAAGACAGGATTGAATGTGTTGTAGAGGAAGAGTGCAGTAAGTCATTCCAGATTCAGCCACCACTGCAGAAATGCTGGGCCCAGTGACATTCCCAGGTTTTCAGGAAACACCAGAGCTGGCGTAGGTGACAGCTCATCTTCCAGGAGTGCTGAGTCCTTTGCTAGACTCAGGACTCTTACAGACCCTGCTCCAGAAACCTGCCCACCACTCCAGAGCTGCAGGTCTATCTGGTGTTGATAGACCTGCAGCTCCATCACCATAAGATAGACCTGGAGCTCTGAAGGACCTGCTTAGGGTGAACACTGCTCAGTGTCAGGATGTTCCTTTTATGTTGTCTGGCTCCTGCCCTTCAACAAGCTCATCAGGAAACATAAGAGCAAGTTCTGAGCTGTGTTGTGAGTGTTGAGCTTGAATTGCAGTGGGGACAAGAGAAAAATGACCCACATTCTCTTTCCAGGTGCACTTCAAAGCTAGGATTAATGACTGAGGCCCTCAGAGAAGCCACCTTCCTTGGGTATAGGCCCAGATGACAATATGAGTCCTTTTTATGCACCTTGCTCACTGACAGCCTCTGGCACACTCCCTTGTGTGTGTGTGGCATCGAGCCATTTCTATGGGCTCACATGCACCATCCACAAACCTTTCTCACTATGAGGCTTTGCTTCCCATGGATCCAGGCCTTTGGAAGTTAAGCTTGGCACTTCATGTCAAGGCCTCATGACATGACCTTAAAGCAAAGCCAGAAGTTTTCCCTGAGAAGTGGCCTGGCTGGATTCTGTGCTGATGGACTTTCCTGGCCATTTATGGGCATGATTTTAAATATGGAACCATGGTGACATTTCATGGGGTTCTGTGCTTCCCTCGGTGGCATGAGGTACCTGCCTCCTATGCAGAGGAACATAAAGTGTGTATTTCCAATGACTAGGTCATCACTGGTGTTTTGTCTGAAGCTCTGCAGTTACAGTGACCAGCAGCTAGCTTGGAGGCATCACAGTCATTCTGCCCACCTGACTTTGAGCTTCCAGAACAGTCTATTTCAGCACAGACTTATACTTGGTGACATGACATTTCTCTGGAAGGCTTAGAATAAACCTTAGGCAGAGTCATTCTGTCATCCACACCTCAGACAGCCAAACTTGACCTTGAGTGTGAACTTGACCAGACCTCTAAGCTACTGGGTCCTACTCAGCCTGCTTCTGCTCAAGGAATGCCCATCTTAGGTGAACACCCCAATTGCCACCCTCCCACATACCCATACACAGGAAAGAAACAATGATGTCAATGTAAGATCAGAGGACTACCCTCCCCTGGTCTTGACTGCTCTAAGCCTCCTTGTGTTTCCTTGGCCTTGACCCTAAAATTGCCAGAGGCATTTGTAGTGAGACCTGAACAATATCTGAATTAAGAGAAAGAGTTTCAATTGCAGGTTTTCCTTAGGCTACTGCCATAGTCTCTGGGCACAGAACAAGTAAACATTTTATTACATTGAATGTCTTCAACCAAGTGAGCTGGCCAAGGACTTGTTTAGATTGTGGCTGCCTGGTTAACAGTGCTGCAAATTTTGATGTGCTCTATGATCTGTATGTGCTGTCACTGTCTTGGGTTTCCTACCTGGGCTTCCTCTTAATACAAGGCCTCTCCAAGACCTCTCTGGGTTGGTGACTGCTAACACTTTACCCCATGTCAAGTGCATAAACAGCCACAACAGCATGGCCAACACCACACCCCTGGAAGGCCTGGGTTCTGTTGTACCCCAAACATTGAGGATCCAGAGCTGAGTTAAGGCCTGCCATTACTTTCTCCCCAGTAATATGATTGTAGACCAACCTGTTTTTTTAGGTCCTTTGAAGTCTCCCATGTGCACAGTGTTGGTCTTTCTAGCCTTTATTTCACAGGCTGTCATTAGACATATACATATTTGAAGTATCTGGAACTTCTGGGCTAGGGTCACATGGGCACAGACACAGATATAACAATGGGATGATAATGATAATGCTGGACGGAACACTGAACACAACACCAACAGGAAAAGCTGAATCTGCTCTGGCATCCAGTGACTCTCATTGACACTTTTTCTCATATTTCAGAAGGGTTGAAATTAATTGAAATCTCAACATTGTCTCATTGGGCATAGAATGTTACAGAGTTTTCCCTCATGTTTAGTATGGGGTCCAAGAACCACATCTCAGCCTATATGCTTGGCAGCCTTGGTGGTTGCCAGTGTGCCTGCATCTACATCAAACATGCCTGTGCCATCCCCTTTTCTTGCAGCTGGATGGTATTTGTGACTGGGGTGTAAAATATATAATGGAATAGGGCCAAATGATGGATGTAATTTTTGACACTGAGTAATGAAAATTATGACTCTGCTTACTTTCTCTGCCTCCCTGGGTCTCCTTTTGCCTCTCTATTTCTCTGTGAAATTTTCTCTGTCTTTTGGACCCTGTCTTTCTTTGTACATATGTCTCCCTTTGTCTGCCTCATAGTTTATATTTCTGTGTGTCTCCCTCTGTCTCTTTGATTTCATGTTCACTACAAGGAGAATCACCTATTATAATCTGCTACATTAAGCACCAGTGCAAAATAAAAACAAGAAAACTAACAATAACTAAGAGTTGTTGCCAATAACAACAAAAAAATCCCTGCTATTCCTATTGGAGCTGAAACTTGCCAGGTTATGCATGATGTCACAAACCAACCCTATGTAGTGTGAGCTTCAGTTGACCAGCCTCCCAGGAATACTTGAGGCTGAGGCTCTCAGTTCTTGGAAACTTGGGGTCTGATCATAGAGCCTGAGATGTGGCCCACATTTGTTTTCATAAGCACTAAGTGAGGGGACTGCAGTTGCTCAGCAGACAACATCCTAGCAGCTCAGATGTTGCCTTGCCCCCCCTTTACCTTCCAGCTCTCTCCAGCCATTGAGAATTTTTGAACCTCCTCTATAGACAAATGTATTGTATTTTTGCTTTAAGTTTCTGTCCTATTGAGCTCTCCCACACCAGCACACTCTTTAGTCACTTCCACAGGCATGCTTCCACTTACCCTCTAATAACAGCATTAATGACACCCTAGAGGTCTTTCAGACACACCTAGAGTCTATGGTCCCCCCTATAGCACTCACTGTTTTGTTTCACAAGAATTAGCCCTTACGCTGAATCCATGTCTGTCTCTTGGCTTTCAGCTTTTGGGGTGCTAAGAAATATGAGCATATTCAGCCTCTTTTAGGTTAAGTACAGAAAGCTGAAAAACTTGTGACAATTTCTCAGAACTCTCTCTAGTCTGTGAGCGGCTCACATTGTAGAGATGGATGCTAATAATCAATGGTGCATGTTGCTCAGAGGCAAGAAACACCAAGAATAACCCTTTTTGATTTTTAATTCTTGAGCCATTGAGCACAGTGCAAACAGCTTGCCCTCTGGTGGCCAGACCCACTACTGCAGCCCCAGGCAAAAAATCCTGAAGTCAGAACACACTCGGGTGTCTGGTTTTTCTCAATGCTTTTGGTATACTTAGGACCAGGGGGCAAAGAACCTGGGACTACAGGCTCCAAGAAAAGCCACAAAAGCTGTTCTCACTTCTCTCTCTCTGTCCACTGTTCTGGTGTGGCCAGTTCAGTCATAAGGCCTCTTACCAAACCCGAGCAATGATTCAACTCACTTCCAAATGAAAACCCTGAATCTTTAACAAGGCTGGTCTTGCCCCTCATTTCTGAGACAGTGTTCCAGTGTTCTGCCACATTTCCATCTGAGCCAGATCAATTAGCCTACAACATGTCCTCTGCTCAGAAGAGCCTCTAGGGAGTAAGAAGCATTTGTGAAGAACACAGAACATACTGGGTTCTGACAGGGAAAAAGTGAAAACATGCCATTTTGCAAAATGTGAGACCACTGCTCTCACTGCATCTATGCATAATATCTTAGAGAAGACGAACCTGAGGCCTTTTATCCTGAACCCCTCCACATGGTGTGTGTCTCCTTGTAGTAACAGCTCCACAGGTTGGAGACACAGAAACCACAGTTGATTATTTCCAGGTTCTGGTTCAGCAAGACCACTGAGCAAGTGGCTTCTTCTGCCCATTAACCTGGTGAATCTCCCCTCCATATTCATGGGCTCTGGGCATGATGCCCAGAAACTAGGTTGAACTGTCTCCAATCACTTTCATCTTTCTGTATGATGACCTCTTGAGTTTGCATTTCTCTTTGTATAACCAGGTGGGCAGTCACTGTGTGTGTGTCTGTGTGTCTCTATGTGTGACTCTGTATATATGTACATACACACACACACACGCACACAACACATAATGTGTGTTTGGTAAATCTCAGAAAGAATGACCCAATGGGAATGGATGCTTCAGAATCTCAGAAATATTTAAAAAACAAACCCAATTTACAGGTTGAGCCAAGGTCCAGGATCAGATCTAAGACATGGCCATTGAAGTAAACACTGGGGATGTAGCAATTACTTAGTTAGTCAGCTTTAGTACAATGGATTCATGGTAATGTTTTGTCATAGGGATGTCAAAAAAAGTAACAATACATAACCTATTATAATGCTAGCCTCTATTAGCAATAACTTTTTAGTAAAAGTCTGAATAGAACAGCAGGCTCAGAAACCAGGAATGTCCTCCAACATTTGATATGTGGGAGAGCTATAAACAGGCAAAAACATTTTTGCAGAAATAAAGATAAATATTTTCATACTTTTTTTTCTTTTTCTTTTTTTGAAATTCATTTTTATTGTTAGACATATTGGGGTGACATCTGTTAGCAAGGATTACATAGGTTTCAGGCATACAATCCTACAGTGCATTGTCAACTTGATGTATAATCAGTTCACCACCTATTGTGACTTCTTTTTCCATCACCTTATATTTAGCTTCACCCCCTCCTCACCCACCCCCTCCCCTTTCTCCCCTCCCTAACCCACTCATCCCCAAATAAACATGAAACTATTGATTGTGTCCATGGGTTATTTGTTTGTTCATTTCTTTTTTTCATTGCCTTCAGTTTTATATTCCACATATGAGTGAAATCATGCAGTTCTTTGTTTTTTTTCTGTCTGGCTTATTTCACTTAGCATGATGATCTCCAGGTCCATTCATTTTGTCGCAAATGGCAATATTTCATCTTTTCTTACAGCTGAGTAATATTCCATTGTGTATATGTACCACAGCTTCTTTATCCAGTCATCTGTCGCAGGGCACTTTGGTTGTATCCATGTTTTGGCCACTGTGAACAGCGCTGCAATGAACATTGGGGTACATAAGTGTTTGCGGACAAAGGTTTTCAAGTTCTTTGGGTAGATCCCCAGAAGGGGGATTGCTGGTTCAAATGGTAGCTCCATTCCCAATTTTCTGAGGAACCTCCACACTGCCTTCCACAGTGGTTGTACCAGTTTGCACTCCCACCAGCAGTGTACCAGAGTTCATTTTTCTCCACATCCTCTCCAGCACTTGTTATTCCTTGTCTTGTTGATAATAGCCATTCTCACAGGTGTGAGGTAGTATCTCATTGTGCTTTTGATTTGCATTTCCCTGATAGCAAATGAGGATGAGCATTTTTTCATATGTCTGCTGGCCATTTGTATTTCTTCATGGGAGAAGTGTCTGTTTAGTTCTTCTGCCCACTTTTTAATTGGATTGTTTGTTTTTTTGTTGTTAAGTCTTATTTGTTCTTTACATATTTTAGATATTAGACCCTTATCTGATGCGTTAATGGCAAATATTTTCTCCCATTCAGTTGGCTGTCTCTTTGCCTTGTTGATGGTATCTTTTGCTGTGCAGAAGCTTTTTAGTTTGATATAGTCCCATTCATTTATTTTTGCTTTTACTTCCCTTACCTTTGAGGACAGGTTCATGAAGTCTTCCTTGAGTCCTAGGTCTATAAGTTTAGTACCACTGTTTTCTTCTATTCAGTTTATTGTTGCAGGTCTGATATGAAGGTCTTTAATGCATTTTGAGTTAATTTTTGTATATGGAGAGAGTTCATAGCTCAGGTTCATTCTTTTGCATATGATTTTCCAGTTTTCCCAGCACAACTACTAAAGAGGCTGTCTTTTCCCCATTGTATGTTTTCTGCTCCTTTATCGAAAATTATTTGTCCATATATTTGTGGGTTTATTGCTGGGTTTCCAGTTCTATTCAATTGGTCTCTATTTCTGTTCTTCTGCCAGTACAAAGCTGTTTTGACTATTGATGCTTTGTTATATAAATAGAAGTCAGGAAGTGTAATGCCACCAGCCTTATGCTTTTTATGTAGTATTGCTTTGGCAATTCGAGGTCTTTTAGGGTTCCATATAAATCTAATCTTTTATCTATTTCACAAAAGTATGATTGTGGGATTTTGATGGGTATTGCATTAAATCTGTAGATTGCTTTGGACAGAGTGGCCATTTTAACAATATTAAGTCTTCCTATCCATGAACAGGGTATATTTTTACACCTCTTAAAGTCTGTTTCAATTTCTTTCAAAAGTGTCTTATAGTTCTCTGTGTATAAGTCTGTCACGTTCTTTGTTAAGTTAGTTCCCAGGTATTTCATTATTTTTGTTGTGATAGCAAAAGGAATTGACTCCCTCATTTCTAATGCTGTGGATTCGTTGTTTGTATTAAGGAATGCTGTTGATTTTTGAACATAGATTTTGTATCCTGCAACTTTACTATATTCGTTAATTGTTTCTAATAGTTTCCTGGTGGAGTCTTTGGAATTTTTTATAAAAATTATCATGTCATCCGCAAATAGTGACAATCTGACTTCTTTCCCAATTTGGATACCTTTGATTCCTTTCTCTTGCCTGATTGCTGTGGCTAGAACTTCCAGTACGATATTAAATAACAGTGGTGACAGGGGGCATCCCTGTCTTGTTCCTGATTTGAGGGGAATAGACTTCAGTTTTTCCCCATTCAGTATGATGTTAGCCGAGGGTCTCTCATATATGGCCTTTATTATGTTGAGATACTTTCCTTCTATACCTATTTTATTTAGTGTTTTGATCATAAATGGATGTTGTACATTGTCGAAAGCTTTTTCTGCATCAATTGAAATGACCATATGGTCTTTACCTTTGATTTTGTTTATGTGGTGTATCACATTGATTGACTTCCGTATGTTGAACCATCCTTGTGCTCCCAGGATGAATCCCACTTGATCATGATGTATGATCTTTTTGATGCATTGTTGTATTCTGTTCGCTAATATTTTGTTCAGGATTTTTGCATCTGTGTTCATCAGAGATATTGGTCTATAGTTTTCATTTTTTGTGTTGTCTTTGCCAGGCTTTGGTATTAGAGTAATGTTGGCCTCATAGAATGAGTTAGGAAGTATTGCTTCCTCTTCAACTTTTTGGAAGAGTCTGAGGAGGATAGGCGTTAATTCTTCTTTGAATGCTTGGTAGAACTCGTTGGTGAAACCATCTGGTCCAGGGCTTTTGCCTTTAGGGAGATTATGGATAGTCATTTCAATCTCATTGTATTGATTGGTCTATTTAGAGTATCCATTTCTTCTTGGTTCATTCATTGTAGGCTATAAGTTTCTGGAAACTTGTCCATTTCTTCTAGATTGTTAAATTTTGTGGCATAAAGTCCTTCATAATGGTTTCTTATAATCCTTTGTATTTCTGTGGTATCAGTGGTAATTTCTCCCCTTTCATTTCTAATTTTGGATATTTGTGTCATTTCCTTTCGTCCATTGATTAGTCTCGCTAGGGGTTTGTCAATTTTGTTGACTTTCTCAAAGAACAAGCTCTTCGTAATATTAATTTTTTCTATTGTCTTTTTGTTCTCTAATTGGTTTAGCTCTGCTTTAATTTTTATTATTTCTTTCCTTCTGCTGACTTTGTGTTTTGTCTGCTCTTCTTTTTCGAGTTCTTTAAGATGGGATGCTATGATGTTTGCTTGTGATTTTTCTTGTTTCTTAAGATAGGCTTGTAATGATATAAATTTCCCTCTTATTACCGCTTTCGCTGTGTCCCAATAATTCGGATACGTTGTATTTTCATTGTCATTAGTTTCTATATATTTTTTAATCTCATCTTTTATTTGTTCTTTTATCCAGTCCTTTTTTAATAAGCTGTTGTTTAATCTCCATGTTGTGGTTTTTTCTGCTTTCCTTTTACAGTTGATCTCCAATTTCAAAGCTTTGTGGTCTGAGAATACACTTGGTATGATTTCGATCTTCTTGAATTTGCTGAGGCTACTTTTATGTCCCAGCATGTGTTCTATTCTTGAGAATGTTCCATGCGCTCTAGAAAAGAAGGTGTAGTCTCTTTTGCCTGGATGAAGTGTCCTGTAAATATCAATGATGTCCAATTGCTGTGATGTGTCATTTAGAGCTGTTATTTCCTTATTTATTTTCTGTTTGGATAATCTGTCCATGGCTGTTAGCGAGGTGTTTAAGTCTCCCACTAGGATTGTGTATTCCTCAATTTCTCCTTTCAAGTCTGTTAGTAGTTTCTTTGTATATTTTGGTGCATCCTGATTGGGAGCATATATGTTGATTAGTGTCAAGTCTTCTTGTTGTTGCATTGTGCCTTTTATCATTATGTAATGGCCATCTTTGTCTTTTACTATCTTTTTCAACTTGAAGTTTATTTCATCAGATATCAGTATGGCCACTCCTGCTTTTCTCTGGTTACCATTTGCTTGGAGTATTCTACCCCATCCTTTCACTCTGAATCTGTGTTTGTCCTTACAGCTGAGGAGTGTTTCTTGGAGACAGCATATGGAGGCATTCTGTTTTTTAATCCAGTCTTTGTATTGGTGTCTTTTTATTGGTGAGTTCAGTCCATTGACATTTAGAGTGATGATTGATATGTGAGGATTTCCTGTGGTCATTACTTATTTCTTTCTTTGTTTTTTTTTGTTTGTTTTTGTTTCTTTCTTGTTGCCCCAACTTTGTGCCATTTGTCCTGATGTTTTGTTTCAGGCTGAAGAGCCTCCTTTAGTATTTCTTGGAGTGCTGACCTCATGCTGGCAAATTCCCTCAGCTTCTGTTTGTCTGAGAAGGTGTTTATTCCACCTTCATATCTGAAAGATAATTTTGCTGGATAATGCATTCTTGGCTGGAAGTTTCTCTCTTTTAAATTTTTGAATATTGGGTTCCACTCCCTCCTGGCTTGTAGAGTTTCCGCTGAGAAATCTGATGCCAGCCTGATGGGTTTTCCTCTAAAGGGGATAGTTCTTTTTTTCCCTGGCTGCTTTGAGAATTGTCTCTTTGTCTTTAGTTTTGGACATCTTTAGTACCATGTGTCTTGGAGAAGATCTGTTGGGGTCCAGGTATCTGGGGGACCTGTTTTCTTCTTGAACTTGGGGTTCCAGATCTTTTCATAGGTTTGAAAAGTTCTCATCTACGATTTGTTTGAGTATGTTCTCTGTAGATTACTCTGCCCCTTCTTCTATTCCTATTATCCTGATGTTGTTTTGTCTCATGGAGTCGGATATTTCTTGCAGAGTTCTTTCAATCCTTTTGGTTCTATATTCCCTCTCTTCCTCTTTCTGAGCTGTTTCCATGTTCTGGTCTTCAATATCACTAATTCTTTCCTCCAACTAGGGTCCTGTTTCCTATGGCAGCTATTTCATTTCTCACTTCTTTTATGGTATTATTTATTTCTCGTATTGCCATCTCAATCTTTCTTATGTTTTGAATTTCTTTGTTAAATTGTTCTTTTTGTTCATAGAGTTCCTTTTTTATGTCGTTTATATCCTTTTTTATGTTATTTATCTCAGTTATGGTGTTCTGCCAATAGGTTTTCATTTCTCTCACAGCCTTTAGAATGGCTGCTTTAAATTCTCTGTCACTTAAATTCGACCCTTCCAGATGTAACAAGCTGTCTTCTTGGTAAATTTCATGTTCTTTCTGAGGAGTTTTAGTTTTTAAGGACTTCATCCTGTCCGCTGGGATCTTCCTCTTTGACATGAGGGCATTATGTTCAATGCCCAGATTATTACTTTTGTGGTGTCTTGCTGTAGGGCAGACACTAGGTGGCACTGGGGGTCAGGTTTTGGGGGAGAGGGGGCTGTTTTTTCCTTGTTTCTGATCTTCTACTGCATTTGAAGGCTATGCGCATATATCCTGGGGAGAGGCCAACAAAAGTATTTCCTGGCTCTGCCTTCTGCACTTTGCTGGGTGAATGCTAGCAAATCAAATCAGTCTTTCTTCCCAGCCCTGATTCAGTACCTGGCTGTCTAAAGGCTCACACTGCTTTTGGAACTCTGGGGTGCAGGAGGAAGTGCCCACTCCATAAGTCCAAAGCTGTGGGCCTGGCCTGAGACAGCAGGGTAACCTTTGCAGCAGGCTGGGAACAGGAAATGCAGCCCTGTGTAAGTCTCCAGGGGGCTTAGAGCTGGGGTGTTATCTTTGCAGTTCAGAGTCCTCGCTCAGCCCTTCTATGACTCAAAATTCCAGAGGCTGGTTCCCAAACTCCTTCAGTCCCCAGCTCCCCAGTATCTCTCCCCTCCCCCAAACTGTGCAGCTCCGAATAGTCAGCAGGGATTGCGTCCAGATCCCGCGTGGTCCGTCTCTGCTCCCTTCCTTCTCCCCAACTCGTCCCCTTCTCGCCAGCCTTCAGGTGTTTACTTGCGAGTTGTGGATTTCTCAACAGCCGATTTGTCACTCAGTGTCCTCTTTCTTGGCTCCTGGAAGTCCGTTCAATTGTGTTTTCAGGGAGAGGCTTTAGGAACCTCCTCTCCAGTTGCCATCTTGTCTTCTCTCCTATTTTCCTACTTTGAAAGAAATCTGTGTTCTTTCTTATACTGGTGGGTGTCGTGTCCTGCATGGCAAAAGCTGTGGGATAACTAAAAGGGTGACACAAGGTTAAGAAAGACAGTAGCCAAGAATAGATTTTAAACAGTACCAAGGGACTGAAGCCTCAGGGGCTGAGTCCCAAATTGGGCCTGATGCATAGATTTTATTAGTGGAAAGAATGAGAAAGTAAAACTTGTTTCTTCCAAGGCCTGTGACTATCGTGCCTCATGGATGTTTTCCCAAAAGTCCCTATTGTGCTCTAGCACATATTTTGTTTTACACATACACATAGCCCCAGTGACTCAATGTACTGAAACCATTCCAGGGGGATGACTCTTTACCTAAGTCATCCCTAAGGGAACATGACCAATATCATTCTATTGGGTCTCAATCTGTGCTGTACATGGGAAGCAAGGCAGCCAGTGGACAGGAGATTAACCTCAGAAGGACTGAGGCTCTATGCCTCACCTGTGTTGAGCCCAAGCTCTCTCCTAATTGCCCCTATGTGACCGTGATTATCTTATGTTGTT
Organism: Lyroderma lyra; assembly: GCA_004026885.1. Classification (NCBI taxonomy): domain Eukaryota; kingdom Metazoa; phylum Chordata; class Mammalia; order Chiroptera; family Megadermatidae; genus Lyroderma; species Lyroderma lyra. Next base: position 9,110 of record PVJL010012349.1, on the reverse strand, counting down.
CCTTCCTTGATGAATATTTCCCATCATTGGCTAACCAGCCATGCAGGGTGGTGTGAGTTGTGCAAATGAAAGAGGAACAGTGCCCCTGAGAGAGAGTCCGTTCTGTCTCTTAGGTATTCTCTTCCCCCAGTGGCCTCCACACCCAGCTCCTGCCTTAGAATGTCATGGGGTATGTGTAGGAGGACAGCCAATTCGGCAGCTGTAAGGCAACAGGTGGGATCTAGTTTTTGAGGTGACACCTAAAATATGATATATGCACATGTAGAGGCTGTCAGCAGCTCATGTATACAACCTTGGCATCAATTTTTGAGGGAGAAGATGCACTCACACTTTTTCATGTCACCTTAGTTTTCAGCAGAGTTGGACACTCCAAACATTTGGGGAACCCAATCAAAACTCAGGTGTCACTCTCTGACTAACTAGTTGAGGCTGCCTTGGGCCTGAACTCCCAGGATCTTAGCACTGGAATAGAAAAAGTCAAGGGGCAGCCTTGTCTCTGCTCTGAAAAGAGGTGCTTGAAGGAAACCAAGGTCTCTGTAGCTTGGAAGTTTCAGAAACACGCTGAGTGTCATAAAACACAAAGCTGATAGAGCCACACAGCATTCGCCTTCCTTTCCCATCCAACATCAAGCCCACTGGTACTCAAGGCTCCCATTGCATTCCACTGGGCAAAGCAAGAAATGTTATTTTCCTTTTATATGCAGTCAGTCCCAGCTAACTCTCCTCCAGCCTGAGCCGAGGTTAGAACCGTGGTCTTCAAGACTCTCTTCATTCTCTGCATATTAATGGTAGGTATTTTGGGGTCCCATCTTTCTAGAGGGGCGCACAGTAGCCTGCACTGGGGTACTGGCTGAAGAGGAATAACCAGGCAAGAAGTCACTGTGAGTGGACTACTTCAGTATGGTGAGCCTTCCAGATGTGCAAACAGATGCGCACTTTTGGATTTGTGATGCTGCACCCATTTGGAGATCCGGAGACTTACCTGACCAAGTTTTTGAGAGGGTCCTTCCTCTTCCACCTTACTCCAACACAAAGTGAATTTACAAAACATGTGGCTGTGCAATGCTTACAAAACCCAGGTGGACAACAATGACTGTAACTTGGGACTTTTCTGGCCTCAGAGCATATCATGGCAAAGTCTGAGATCAGACTTCTCAATAGAAATGGACTCAGGAGGAGTGAAAGTGTGAAAAAAACTGAAGTCCTGATGAAGGAAGTCTCATCCTGGAAGTCTTTAAGTAGGGGCTGAACGCCCGGCTAGGCTGGTTTGCATTTTCTGAGATATGGTCTCTTGTCTCTGGGGTGTGCAACCAAGATATTATTGCAGATAATTTGGAATTGTTATTCCAGGAAAGCTGTTCTGACTCATTTAAGTTCATGATAACAACTAGAAGTTCACAGGTGTTAAATGCCTGTCATTGTAGAAACTGAACTTGGCTAAAGCTAGCATTCCCCTGTTTGAATCACTTTCTTGAGGCTCTCACACAGCATTGGAAGGCTTCCCTCAATGTGCATTATGGATTTTTAAACCATGAACTTTGATGGCCTCTGGCAGAAGGTTGAGGAAAGATGTAAAGAAAAAAATTAGTTTTTGCTGTGTTGGTGGCAATTGTGGGGATGTTTATAGTAAGAGTATAAGTAAGAAATTGGGACTACTTAGATTTTCCAGAAAATGGAGCCAGACAAGGGGCAATGAGATAAAAATGAGGTGGTTCCCTAAAGGTGTAGTGGCTAGGGTGGGCACTCTCAATGCCATGGCCTGGGTGCAATTCCCAGACAGGGGCCTACCACCTCCTCCAAAAATATAAATCAGATGAGGCACCAGTGACAACAGTAGCTATGACAACTGAGTGGTGAACATTTTTGGTGTAAATTCCAGGTGGTTGTTGGCATAAAATTAAATCTTATAGTAATTTATAGAAATTGTCATTATTGTAAATGAAATTTTACTCTAAATTTGCAGTGTTTTGTGTTAGAAATAAATGCACACTAATTATGTTTGGTAACAGTAGTTGTAATTTTAGTGACATCAGTTTTTTGTTGTTAAAATTATATGATATACATCAGATTGTATAACATTAACATTATCTGTTAAAAATGATCTGAAATGATTCTTCTTAAATTATTCTGGACTCAAATTCTTCTTGTAATTGTGATGGAAACACCAATATCTTCTTAGTTTTTAAATATGGTGAAACTATTTTCTGTAGAGGATATTGTTATTGTACATTTTATAGAAATAATCTACATTACATTTTAAATTGATTTTCACCATACTATATGTAATTTTACTATGGCTTTTTTCTCTTCTTTGTTTTTTTTTATTGTTAGACTTATTGGGGTGACATCTGTTAGCAAGGATTACATAGGTTTCAGGCATACAATTCTACAGTGCATTGTCAACTTGATGTATAATCAGTTCACCACCTAATGTGACTTTCATTTTACAGTGCATAAGCAAAGAAAATGCTAAATACCTTAATTTCAAAGTAACTGTAAGTTTAAATGCACTAATGTTTTAGGTTGTTCACCAATAAGTGTCTGAAAACATAAACAGGTTCATATATTTTAAAAAGTAATATTATTTATAGGAAGTCACCCCAAAATAATAAAACATTCTTAAGTGAATAACATAAGAAATGAAGATGTGCATATATGAATTACATAATACAGTAAAAAGTCAGAAACCTTATGAAACATCACTGAAAGTCAGAAAATGTGTGACAGGATTTTTTATTAAATTCAATAACTCTAAAATGTCAAATTATTTCAGAAAGAACAATGAGACTAAATAGCCTGAAGAGGTATACTAGTTATTAAATGAGAGATGCCACTGTGATCATTGTGTAGTATTTGTCATTTTGGAGATAACTCTCTTCTGAGTCATTACTGGACACCAATCAAATTCAGCACACTAAAAAAGTTGTCCTCAAAATTGCTTTGCAACTTAGAGTGTAGACAGTTCTTCTTAGGGGAATATATATTCTTAATTTAAAAATTATTTTCCAGTATTTGGTGCCATATAATTTTATATTAGTTTTTGGTGTACAAAATAGCATAGTAATTGCATGTTCCTATACTTCACAAAAAGATTCCTTCAATAAGTCTAATAGTCCATCAATCATTAAATAATTCTTACAATTTTATTGACTGTATTTTCTATGCTGTATGTTACATCTCCAGAAGTGTTTTTTTTTTTAAGTTTAGGTATTATTTTCAATAAAATAGAGAGAAAGAGAATGTCTACCTTAATTTGCTAAACTTCAGTGACAAACTTTGCATTTCAGGTGTCTTAATTAAAGTAGGAATGTGTGAAGATCAATGGAAAATGTTATAGGAATATTCATAGCAGATATAAATAGGACTACTTCATTAGCAGCTAAGCTGTACCTCGTGGGCATTCCTTAAGACTCTTTCACACAAGAATTGCAAGACCTAATTAAAAAGCATGATCAAGCTAATCCTGTAAAATATATTGAAAACTGGAGAAACAGGTTTTAAAGATTCACTAACAGGTCCAATGCCAGAGAGCTAGTAAAAAGAACAAGACTATTCAACCCCATGTTCTCTGCTTTGAAGGTAACAGTGGGAGAGACCTAGTTCCTTGACTTCAGGTTAACAGAATGTCTACATACATTTATCAGGCTTCTATCAATTTTCACAAGTGCTGGTTATTAACTGCATTTACAAAAAGCTTTCATTTTATACATTTAATATTCAATTCATCTGGACATTCAATTTTTAAATGACAACAACAATAATAAATAAACATTCCCAATGAAAATGAAAGCAAAAATTAATGACTTAATTAAAAAGCTTTGTGAGCAAACAAGAAAGAAAATTAATTTTATTCTTAGAATAACTGGAAAAATCCAGAATAAGTATAGGATCTGAGAGATAAATTGTTTAAAGTTGCCAGAAGCTGAGAAAAAAAGTGGAAAGTGAAGGATCTGGGTGAAAAGATTTGTTTTGGGGGATGAAATATTTTACAGTTTGACAGTGAAAATGGATGAACTAAATGCTCATGAAAGTACACTTTATTAGGATAATTATTAAAATTTACTATCATGAATTTAACATGTTAATGTAAGATATTATATAAATGTATAAAAGTTAATTAAAGAACAAAAGAACTGAAAAGTAGAAGACAATAAAAGAAATGTTCAGATGGGGGACAGAATTAAAAGTGTTGTACAGGAAACAGTGCAGGACTGCATTCCATATCTAGCCACCACTGTAGGGGTACAGGTGTCCTTGGGACACCAGAGCTTGTGCTGCCGATTGCTTATTTTCCATGAGTGCTGAGTTCTGTGCCAGGTCCAGGTCCTTTCCAGGACCTGCTCCAGACACTTGACCCCCACCCTTCCAGAGATGAAGGTCTATCTGATGATAGATTTGCAGCTTCATCACCATCAGGTAAACTTGATGCTCTGGGGCAGCTTCTCAGTGTGGAAACTCCTTAGGATGTGAATATGATTTTGACATTGTGTGGCTCCTGCTTCTGCAACAGGCTTGCCAGGAGACATAAGCACTGGGTCTGGACCATGCTGTGATTTCTGAGCTGGAGCTGAAGGGGAGACAGGAGAAAAGGTGACCCATGTTCTTTCATTTCAGGTTTATTTTGAATCTAGGACCCATTACCAAAGCTCTCAGAGTAGCCATCTCCCCTGGATGCAGGCAGATATTGGTCTGAGTCCTGTTTTTACACCTGGCCCAATGCCAGCCTCTGGGGCTTTTCTCTGTGTGTGTGGCACTGAGGCCTTTGGGCTCATGTGTAAATCCCACAGTCTCTTTTCAGCATGAGGCTCTGCCTCCCTGGAATCCAGGTCCTCAGGCTAAATCAGAACAAGTTGAGCTTGGTGCTTTAGATAAAAGCCTGTTGATATGACCTGCAAGCAAAACCTGGGAAACCCCTCTGAAGAGGCAAAGAAGTTTTCTGGGCTGGTGGCCTTGCCTGGCCATTTCTGGGTCCTAGTTTTAGAGACACCTCAATGGTGACACTCACGGAAGTTCTGCACTGACACTTGGTGACATGGCATACTTGCCTCTCGTGTGGTAAACATGGAGTGGATGATCCTATTGACTAAGTCATTGCCAATGTCCTGTGTTGAGCTCTGCAGTGACCCTGATCAGAGAAGCCTGTGTGGAGGCATCAGAGTCCTTCTGCCCACCTGACCTTGAGCTTTCAAATCATAATGAGGCTGTGTCAGCATAGACTTCAACTCGGTGGCATGCCATTTTCGTGGAGTGCTTGGAAGAAACGCTAGGCAAAGTTGCTTCATCCTCCCCATTCCAGGTAGCCACATTTGATCTGGAATGTGAACTGGACAAGGCCTTTAGGCTACTGAGTTATCCTTAGCTGGCTACTGATCAGGATATGCCCTGCTTAATGAACACCCACTCCCAAAAGCATCACACACACACACACACACACACAGGGAGAATATAATGTTGTCAAGATGGGATCAGATTGCTGGCCTGTTTTGGCCTTGACCACCCTGGGTCTTCTTGTATTACCTTTGGTTTTCTTTAAAAAATGCTAGAGATTTTGTGGTGAGATCTGAACAATACTTGAGGCAAGAGAAAGGCTTTAAACTTTTGGCTTTCCTGAGGCCAGTTCTGCAGGACCTAGTGACAATAAGAAAATATTACACTACATTAAATGTCTTTTACCAAGTGAGCAGTGGAGGGGCTTCTCTAGACTGTGGCTGCTTGGTTACCAGGGCTCCAAATTCTGTTGTGCTCTATGATCAGGAAGTGTGGTCACTGCCTTAGGACACCTACCTGGGAAATGTTTCCCACTTTCTGCGATGAGGACTTTCCAACAACTCTTTTGTTGGTGCCTTCTCACCCTTCATCACATGCCAAGTTCATACACAGCTACACAAGCACAGCTTACCCCAAACACCAGCAAAACTTGAGTGAAACCCAGGCCATAACTTTCTGGATTTAGAGCTTATTTCACACCTGGCATTTTATTGTCACCAATGATGTGATTGTTAACACACCTATCTTTTCGAACTTTTCTAGCCTCCCATTTGCAGTGTTTGTTGTTCTAGCATTTACTTTTCAGGCTATCTTTAGACCTAAATACACATGTAGAGCCTGGAATTCCTGGGCTGAGGTAACATGAACTCAGTCACAGATACACCATAGGACGATTAGCAAAATGCTGGGCAGAGAACTGAACACAGTGCACACAGGATGGGTCTGCTGTAGGACCAGTGATTTCTACTGACACTCCTGCTTCTGTCCCAGGTGGGTTTAAATAAACAGAAATTCTGGAAACATTACCTTTGACATAGAGCTTTTCTAGGGTCACCCATTATGTTTAGTTGCAGGTTTAAGTGCCTCATCTCGCCTTATATGCTGGGTAGCCTCACTTTAACTGCCAGTGTTCCTACCTCCACATAAAACATCCCTATGGTAGCCCATATGCCTGAAGCTAAATATAACTTTGTGACTGGGTTTTAAAGTTTATAATACAATAAGAGAAAATGATGGTTGTGCTTTCTCACAGTGAGATATGAAGATTCTATGACTCTGCTTACTACCTCTGTCTTTTTGTGTCTCACTAAGTCTTTTTGTCTCTCTCTCTCTGTCATTGTCTCTGTCTCTTGGACCCTGATTTTCTCTGTATATGTGTCTCTTTCTGCTTGCCTCACTGTTTATGTTTCTGTTTGTCTCACTTTATCTCTCTGATTCCATTATATTGAAAAGCAAGTTGACATGTTATCATCTGCTCTATGAGGCATCAATGAAAATTAAATATATGGTCCCCAGACAGTAAAGACTGTTATTCCTGTCCAAACTAAATTCTGCTAATAACACATTTGTGGTCCCACAGAAAGACTTCACCTAGTGTGAGCCTCAGTTGACACTCAGCCCAGCCTCTCAGAAGACCTTGAGGCAGAGGCTTCCAGCTCTGCCAATCCTGGTGCCTGATTACAGACTGTGTGTGATATTGTCCGTGTTTGTTCCCATAAGAGCTATGTGAAGGGAATGCAGAAAACCAACATTTCAGAAGCACGTGCTTGCAGTCCAGGTCTGGCCCTGCTCTCCTTCCTTCCCAGCTCTCTCCACACAGCCTGAATCCTAATGAAATTCCTCTGTGCTGATATTTATTTCTGCCTCCACGTTTTTGTCAGTTTGAGCTCTGTCATACCAAATTATTGATTTTTTACTTCTGCAGAAATGCCTCCATTTGTTCTCTGTTCACAGAACAAATGTAACAATGGAAGACTTTCAAATACACCTAGTCTGTGGTCCTTCCTGTAGCATTCACTGTTATGTCTCAGGAATTTTCTCCCATGCTGAGTCTATGCCATTTACCAGGCTTTGATTGGCTAGGGGGAAGAGACCATATTGGTATTCTCAGCTCTGTGTATGGTTAGAACAGCAGTCACCAAAGCTGAGAAAAGTGTAAAAATGTCTAAGAATATCATCCTTTCTAAGAGACTTAAGTTGTAAGGATGGATGGTAATAATCAATGGAGCTTGTTGCTCAGGGGTAGAAAACACCCAGAATAACCTCTTGTGCTTCTTGATTCTTGTGCCATTGACCACAGTGGGAACACCTTGCTTCCTGGTCATCAGCCTTGGTACTGAAGCACCAGGCAAGAAAACCTGAAATTAAAACACTCTTGGGTTTTGGGGTCCTCGAAGGACTTTGCATACCAGGGACCAGGAGAAAAATGGTGGGGCCTACATGTTCCAGGGGATTGTGAGAAACCCAGAAGCCACTTTCATATTCTCTTTCTCTCCACAGTTCTGGTATGTGTCCAGTTTAGTCACAAATTTTCTCACCAGAGCCCAGACAATTACTTTACCCACTTCAAAATGAGAATTATGTTTCCAAACAAGGTTGGTATTGTCTCTGGTTTTTGGGTGAGTGTTTTTGTACTCTTCCACACTGTGCATGACAAAGGCACCTGGAACCCAAGCAGCCCTTTGCTCAGAAGGACCTTCAGGGAGTGGAAAACTATTTTTCAGGGACATGGAACACCCTGGGCCCTGATGGAGACCTAGAGAAAACCGGCCCTTCAGCAGGCTGTGAGACTCTTAGTGTTACCGTGGCTTTGCACAGCACCTGATGAAGAAGTAAGCTGAGGCCTTCTCTTCTAAATTTATACCACACTGAGGTTGTCTGCCTCTACTTCCAGGTGCCTAAGGTGGAGACATTAAATCTATAGCTTGTTATTTATACAGGATAAGGAATGACACTGGTTCAGCCAGGTGCCTGGGCAATTTGTGGCTGCCATGCCCAACACCCTGACATCTCTTGTCCCTCTACTATGGAATCTGAACTTGGTGACCAGAGACTGAGTGTTTCTGCACCATGACAGAGTTTTCTACAATGACTATTTCCCACCTCTGATATCTTGTTTTGTGTGCACTTTCCTTCTGACATCCAGCTGGACTCTCTCTCTCTCTCTCTCTCTCTGTGTGTGTGTGTGTGTGTGTGTGTGTGTGTATGTTGATAGGTGTTTATCCTAGTGTGTGAGGGGTCTTACATGAGAGACCCTCAGATCTCAGAGATTCTCATTTTCAGATGAAATTACATGGATGGGTTAAACTCGGTCCCAGGGAGGGTTTTAAAACATGTCCATTGAAGAACACTCTTAAGACATAGCAGGTGCTGTGGTTAGTCAGTCTGTGCAAAATAAAATCATGGTAATGCTCTGCCATAGAGCTGTTAGAAGGAGTACCAATATATCAGCTAGTATGATGTTTTGCTAATAATAATTTATGATTAATGCTACCTGACATTAGAATATTTTTCTTTTTAGTAAGATGGTGAATAGAAAAGCAGTCTCAGTAATCAGGAGTGTCCCCCAAGGCTCAAGATGTGTGAGGGTTTCATACTCAGGCAGAACAATTTGTAGAAATGAAAGAAATGTCCTCATGATTTGAAAGAACAAACAAATAACCCATGGACACAATCGATAGTTTAATGTTTATTTGGGGACGAGTGGGTTAGGGAGGGGAGAAAGGGGAGGGGGTGGGAGAGGAGGGGTGAAGCTAAATATAAGGTGATGGAAAGAGAAGTCACATTAGGTGGTGAACTTATTATACATCAAGTTGACAATGCACTGTAGAATTGTATGCCTG
>PVJL010012348.1:0-30443 GCA_004026885.1 Lyroderma lyra | reverse complement strand
AAACAGTGAATAACCCTTTAACAGGTAAAAATATGACAGTTTAACTTTGGGAACCAAAACAGAAAAACCTCCAGAACTTATTTTCATCATAATTATGAATTCTGATGTATTCCTAATGATACCTTTGGCTCTATTTTTTTTCCAAGAAGAAGCAATATTACTTCTATTCACATGACATTAGAAATGTAGGTGGGCTGATCAACCTATTTTTCCAGGTTTTTCTGGTGAGAAACTACTTAGAATTTAATTAACGGCTTCTTGGTGACCTGGCTTCCTTGACAGCCAAATATAAAAGATAAATGATCAGTTTTGGCAAGTTTAAAAAGCGTACTTGCATTCTTCTTAGGAGCCTTTACTGACATCAGAACCAGTCACATAAAAATCCAAGAAAAGGCCAAATGTTATTAATAAGAAGACTGAAAGATCTGCTAAAGTGAATTACCACACAATTTTGTAAGTAGTATATTATTTGAAAGGGGGGTATAGTGTCCGACTTTTTTCTTTAAATATATCATTTCCTTTCGGGTTAGTCAAATGGAATTTCCATTTCCAAACATCCTCAAACTGGGATCTCTGGGCGTCATCACTCTGATCGTAAGTCACGACGGTCCCCCCGTGCCAGGCGTGAAGCCATCTCGAAGCCATCAGAAGAACAGCCTCAGGTTTTGAGCAGCGAGATTCTGACTTCAATTCTGAAACCACGGGCGACGTGGCCCGCTTTGCTTCTCCAGTGACCCGATCCTGCGTTGTTTTTCCTAGAGCTTTCCAGGCAAAATGGTCAAGTTAAGGGATTCGGGATATTACACTGTTCGCTGACATAGAAACCCAAAACAACAGTAGAAAAAGCTATAAACGAAAAGTAAACCAATAACCACGACGGTAAAGGTCCAGCTGGCCAGTGTGGGTGACCCCAAATAATGTGGAAAACCGTTTGAAGATGCAGAAAATTATAAAGACACTAAAAGAGCTTTCATAGTCGTGGAGACGTAGTCACACACTGGTGGAAAATACCTGTGGATTCCATGTGTCTGAGCTCATGAAGTAGCTGTTTTATCCACCTGTTAATGGTTACAAGCTTCCAACAAACCTCTGAAGTCTAATACCCAACAGTGTGTGCCTTTTACCATCAGGGTTCGTGACCACCCTGATCGCTGTCAGGAACGCAGGGAGACCGAGAGTGGATTGTTGAGAGGCCGAGTGCCCGTCCTCTAACGGAGAGAAGGGGGACGAGGGGGAGGGGAAAGGCTGAAAATCAATCACCATCCTTTCTCAGCAGGTTGAAAAGAATACGGTGGTGACAAAAAATAAGGGAAAACACATGGCGAGCACACGCGAGACCTAAAAGTCAGTGTGTCAGGAGAGAGGCGTCTCATCATGATACAGAAATGATCATTTTCAAAGGGACTGTACTGTAGGTTACCATAGAGACCTGCACCTAATGGCAGGCGGGGAGTGGCGAACCCACCACAAGTGGTTTGGCAGGCAAAGCCTGCGCACCCTTAAGCTGTCACGGGGTGAAACCATGGGACTCTGTGTCGTGTGGATGCCCCTGCTCAGTTAGGAGTCCCAAGGAAGGGGCATGACATTCTAAATGGGCACGTGGCACATTCTATGAAGTTGCCTCATCAGACCCCTCCCGCCCTGCAGGTGACGTGTTCCACAGTGCAGCATCCCAGGGACGGGGACGCTGGTTTCCATGGAGATGTATCACAGCTTTGCTGGTATTCCCTACAGAAGGGAGAGAAACTGCCCCAGTGCTCAGCGTGGACACACACACAGATGTACACACTCACACACAAGCACGCATGCACATGCGTGTACACGCATGCATGCACACTCACACGTACAGACATGCACGTGTGTGTGTGCAGTCACATGCACACCCTCATGTGTACATGTGTGTACACATGTGCACACATGCATGCACATGCACACAGATGCATGCACTCACATGTACATGCATGCACACATACACACTCACTTGCACACATGTACACATTCACATGCACGCTCACACACGGGCACGTACATATATATGTGCAAAAACATGCACGTACCCTTTACAGTTAGATGAAATGGCTATAACTGATAGACATGTATCAGTTATAACCACATATTAGTTACTACATCCATGTATATTACAGTAACTGATATATGTATAATATAGTGACTGATATACATATAGTAAGAAATGCAAGGTCATTGAGAGGGGAGACTGAGGGTTGGGGACTAAGGACAAGAGAGGGGAGTGTTCCCGGTGACACACCTTCGAGCACCTGTGACCTCGGAGCTATGCCTTTAGCGCTGCTTGAAAAGAGAGCAGCATTTCGTCTGCATGCTGGGCGCAGCTTGGGCCTTCGAGGAGCAGGACCGGTGGGCCCGAGGGGGCCGGACTCCCCCTGGGGTGGAAGGGCGTGGCCTGGGGTACAGCTAGAGCCACACCCTCCCCAGTGAGCCTGGGAGACAGCAGAACCACTTCCTGGAGTGCTTGCCGGAGGCATCAGCACATCCAAATGGACCCAGAACAGCAGCATTAACATCAGTCTCTCCCGGACCCAGGATGGGGGCTCTGCTGACTCGGCTCTGGTGTCAGCCTGACAGGAAGATCAAGGCTGCAGGAGGAACCCGCTCTTGCTATGGCTGTAGGGGAAATACTTAGGAAAATCAGGGGTTTCCCCTTTGACTTGGAGACCTGGTCTCCCCATAGTCTCAGCTCCACCTTTTATTAGCTATGTGACTTCTGTGTGACTTCAGGGAAATTGCTTAACATCTCTGTTTCCTCATCTATAAAAGGAACAAACAAGTTACCATTTGTATGGTACCTAGTATGTGTCAGAGGCTTTTCCAAGAACTTCACTTTCCCATTACTTTGTCACGACCACCCTCTAGGATGAATATAGTTTTTATCCTTGTGCTGCTGGTGAGGAGACTAAGGCACAGAGTGGTTAAGAAAGTTGCTCAAGGTCACACAGCACAGCTAGGAAGCAGCCGTCAGGATTCAAACCTGGGCCCCCTGGCCCTAAGCCCAGTTGTCCAGACTCCACGCTGCGGCACCTTCGCCATAGTGCCTGCAGGCACCAAATCTTTTGCTCCTAAGTGCCTTAGTCCCCTCACCAACAGCTCGAGGGTAATAGTAGTAATGCATTTAATATTAACACCTCTATGAAGGTTGCTAATGACTTTCAGATGAGGAAACTGAGGCACAGAGAGGTAAAATCACTTGCCCGAAGCTACACAGCTAGACTGTAAGGGATTTGAACTCACACATTCGGGCTGAAGATGGAGGATCTGAAAGGTGGCAAAGCAGGGGCCCCCTGGAGAGGCACATGTGGCCAGCGGCCTGCACCGGACCAAGTGGGTCTCTGGGCTCAGCGCGGTTCTGTAGGTGGGATTGGAGTGGGGGGGTCTTGTCATCCTGGGGGCACAGCCGCAGACTAGCCCACGTCACCCCACCGCCCTCACTCTGCGTAGGTAGCACCCTTGGCGCCCCTTCTCCTGATAAGATGTCCACTGCTGGTAGATGTCACCACCAGAGCCACAGCGGCGTCCCTCCACCAGCGAGCTTGTCCCCGCCCAAGGTCCAGGCCGCCCCCTGACCTCTCCCAGGGTCAGGATGGGCTGTGACCTCCCACAGCTCACAATTCCCATGACCGAGTGGGAGAGACTGGAAAACACATGATGACAGGAAGTGGAGACCAGAGACCGCCTTGGCCTAACATGTGTCATTAGTTGTCACACCCGCATGTGCTCACGTGGGCCGACGGCAATGCAGGTGGGGACCGGAAAGCATATCCACAGCTGGTGCAGGGTGCACAGAAGTACCCCAGGCCTCACCATGGCTTCTCCCCCAGCCCCTTCTGGGGACTTCAGAGGTGAGAGTCACAAATCTCAGCCCGCCCTCCTCACACACAGGGACCCTAACTGCTCGGTGCCCTCGGCACCCAGCACAGTGCCTGGCACAGGCAGGCGCTCTGGGCAGGCAGGGCGGGCACTGGGACCCCAGCCCGGGTACTGACCGGAGGGCCCCCAGGGCCCTGGCTCAGCCCCGTCCGTGGCCGGCACGGCCACCACCCTTCCCTGCGGCCCCTCCAAATGAGGTGGGCGTGCCGGGGGCCCCCCCGCACGCACTCACGGCCTCTGCAGCGCCTCCCATGCCACACTCGGGGGTTCATCTGACCTCGCATGCTCCTGTTTTTCACACGATGGGGGTTAAAGCCGAGAGCTCAAAGGGGTTACCAGACCCCCAAAGGGGCACAGCTCCGGGAAAGTAAGATCCCTGCTCCCCAAAGTCTGGGCTCGGAGCCCTCCTCAGAGAAGTCACCTGACACGTCAGAGGCATTCGTTCTGCTCCACCGGAGACCCCACCTTCACTCACACCCACCTACGCCGTTTGCACCCCAGAGCCTTCGTCACACACCGCCCCCTCACCATCCCCCGGGACCCGCAGTCGTGGGAGTGGAATTCACACTCCCCCGGGGTGTCGCCTGACTTTCCGGGGCTGCGCTACGGACCCGCCTGGTCCTGGCAAAGCCGATGGGATTGGACGCTGTGCCCCCAGCGCCAACGCTCCGTGTCCTCCCCGGAGGACCGACCGCCAGACCCCTGTCCCGGACCCTCAGCCCCAGTACCCACCCATGTGCCTGTGCGGCTGGCGAAGGCAAGATCCCGCCCGGTGCCTGCAGCTCCTGATGGTCACCTGCATGTCCTGCACAGCCGAGAAAGAGGGGTTAGATGCCCATCTGGATGGCCAGGTGACCCGAGTTCATGAGACTTTCTGAGACACGACCTCACTGCGCCTCTCGAGCGCGGCCAAATTGGGTGACGGGGCTGCGGGGCCACTTGGGACAAGCCCAGAGAGGGTTTCATCAAAGCTGTGCACGGCCCAGGCATTCTCAGCCATAACTCAGACGAGGGGCCCCCAGGTGGCCGTGTTCCTGGGGCACCTCAGCCCCCCCAGCGTGTGAGACTGTTCGCTGCTCTCCACCTGGGCCGTGTAGATAGCCCCGCCGTTTAGTCATCTCGCCGAGTTGGCAGCGCTGTGATCTGTCCTTCTGGGACCTCTTTCTATTTGCAAACGTTTTGCCAGTGTTGTGTGTTGGCTCCTTGCCCCACGCATGATCGCCCCAGCCTTGCCTCGGGGAGCACTGCTCCATTCACCTCCAAACTGCTGTGAGCGTGCTGCTCCCTGACCAGAGTGCGGGGGAGAGGGAGTTCTCGTGAGCCCCCCCACAGCCCACGGGCACCCCAGCGCTTTGTCGTGATGTCAGCTTCTGAGCACATGTCACTAGCAACAAACAAAACCGAAAACAAACCCACAGATGCGAAGCGCGAAGGACGAGCCCTTGCCCGTGAGGATGAACGAGGCAGGCTCCCCAGCAGAAGACGAGTCCAAAGGTGCAGACAGACCAGGAGGAGGGACCTGTGAAAAGGTCAATGTCGAAAGTCATAAAAGCAACGCAAATGAATCACCAATGCCACCTGTCTGCCTATGGCATGGGCCAAGATTCTCAAGTGTGACAGACTGGGTGGTGGCAGGGCGGGAGGGGGTGCTTCTCCCGGCCGGGGAGTTGACGGGTGGATTATCATGAGTCCCGGAAGGCAGAATGGCAACGAACCCCTTGCAATTCTTGGGCCGACATTTTACCCCGAAGCTGCAATGTAACAAGGCACAGCGCTCACACACGTGGCTGCTCATCGCAAAGTCGGTCATAGCAATGAAAAATCGGCAACAGACCCAGTTTCATCCACGAAAGGTTAATGCGCTTCATCGAGATGCAATCGTCCAAGGGGGTCCGTGAAGCCTTTACAAGGATGATACCCGTTAACAAGCACAGCGCACGGCGCCATCTGCACAGAGACGGTCGCGTGAAGCAGAGCTCCTGTGTAGTCTGATCCTACTAGGAAAATACTGTGTGCGCGTGCGCGTGCGTGTGCATGTACGTGCGTGTGCATGTGCGTGCGTGTGCGTGTGCATGTGCGTGCGTGTGCGTGCACGCCGGCTCGCCTGCATGGGCGTGACCCATACAGACACAGCTGGAATCACATTTGTGGAAGTGTTACATTGTCACCTGTGATGGCGAGATACTGTACGTCTCGGTGCGATCAGCTGTGCTGCATGAAGACCCAGGCACGCGACGATCCAACACAAGGGAGTTCTATGTCTCGTCCCCGACAAGTCCCAAGGGTACAGGTGGCTGTTGTGGAGGAAATTCAGGCCCCCGATGATTCTGCTTTGCGCTCTCCTTTGTAAGGGCTGAAAGGTCACTTTGAGGGACCGCTCTAACCTAGTCGGACAGGGGACCAAAGGAAGACGATACAGTACCATTCAGTCGGCTCTCAGCGAGGCGGGCCCGGGGCGCGGGGCGGGCTGTCAGGACAGCTGTGTTTCCACCAGGAGGAGGAAAGGAGGCGGGTGCAAATCCCAAGCCCCGGGTAGACCGGGACTTCCACTTCCTACACACACGTGTATTGTCTGCATTGCTTAAGCTTTCCGAGTGAGCTTGGTATTACCTTTATAGTCCGAAAATATTACAGAAAATTTTCTTCTCAAGAATAATAGTATCTCTAAAGAGGGAGAGGAAGGGAGGGAAGGAAGGAGGGAGTGGGGAGAGAGAGAGAGAATGTCAAGACAGTCTGGGGGAGCTAGCCCAAGAGAAGCACGGGTTCTAAGTGGTGTACACGCAGTGGAGCTGTGTACCCGGGTTTTTCATCCCGGGGTCAAGGACCCTCTCTCTGCCTGGGTCCTCCTACCTTCCACGTCAGTCAACAAGAGTTTGAAGAGTGGAATGATCTTAGTGTTTGATAACCCACCTTTCTCTTCCAACATCTTAGATCTCTAGGGCCCACAGGAAGGGCATGTCGTTGAACTTGGTTTTTAGCACAAGAAAAAGTCAACTGCGTTATCAGGGGATTGGCTGCTATCTATTTAAAAGTGCACGCAAGGCCAAGCGTAATCTTGTAAAACGAGTGATTCATGTATTTCTGGGGTGGAGCGCTGGGAAACCTACTAAGACTTCCATTCACATTTCAACAGCCATCTTTTCATTACTGCTCCTCGTGACTTCTGTCTAAGGCAGGCTGTGGTCGTTGAGCTCCAGCTGCAGAATAACACAGCGAAGCTAACTGGATGGACCAGGACCGAAACGCTCGGCCGTGTGGGATCACACACAGATTTCTGACGAGCACTGTAAGCAGGATGCTCCCACACCCGACGATGGGATGAGTTGCACCAATTCCAGCAGACGCGCCTCTGAAATAAAATGTGTTCTCGGGTCAGCCCACTATCCGGTTGCTGTCATTTACTTCCCAGAAGAATCCATGCATGTCCCACTCATCGTATTACAGCGAATGTGGGACCGCCTTGAACTCTGCAGAGGAAGGTTTGGGCAAAAGTTCCCATGAATGGCAGACAGTGTCGGGGCTGTGGCCTCGGCCCGCGGCCCCTGTCTCTCCCGCACGCCTGGTTGGGCCCCAGACTCCCCACTACCTGGGGGTACAGGCTGCTGGGGAGGCAGGGGTGGTTTTTGTCTAACTCAATCTGCAGGGTCTGGGGTGAACTGGAGCAGCCACATCTGCACATCTGCAGAAAGGGGGTGCCAACACGGCTCCAATCCTCCCCCCAGAAGGCGCAAAAGCTGGGTCACGCGGGTGCATCCTCGAACGTGACCACTGCCATTGAATCTCCCACAGGGCGTGACCTTCAGGGTCACCTGTGTGTGACTGTGGAGTTTCAGAGGCTCACTCCGGGGCTAGGCTGCATTTCTCTTTCCTGTTTTAATTTAATTAGGGCACGTCATTTCCTGCTCGTTTTTCTCAAGGCCCCGACGACGTCAGCAGTTGCTCTCATGAAAGTAATGTTTCCAAAGACAGCAAAACATTAGCTCTACTGCTCGTACCCTCAATGCTCCTGGCATGTGGAGCTCGTGTAGGTCATTAGAAGGTAAACACTGTCCCCAGACACACAGACGTGTCAGCAACCCCAAAGGAGTCTAGCTGCTTGTACTAGCATGATGTTCCCAAGGCTCACCCATGATCACCCCCTTTATAGCGGGATAATGCCCCACTGCATGCACATCCCATGGCCTTCATCCATTCGTCAGTGGGTGGGTGTTCGGTCGTCTCGATTTGGGGCTATTACGAATAATGCTTCTATGAACATTCACGTAGTAATTTCTGTGTGGACACACGTTTTCAGTTCTCTCGGATATATGCCTAGGAGTGGCACTGCTGGGTCGCGTGGTAGCTGTATGTGTAACTGTTTGAGGAACTCCAGAATGTTCCCCATTTCTCATTCCCGCAGCACAGTCTGGGGCCCCAGCTTCCCACATGCTCACCAACGTCTTTTTCATCAGAGGCGCGCTTCCTCACTGAGGCTTGCGTGGCCCCTCTCCAGTGACCACTGTCGCCGAGCATCTTTTCATGTGCTCCTGAAGTGTTCACATCTTCTTTGGAGAAGTGACTGTCCACATCTTTGCCTACTTTTTTAATGGGGTGCAGAGCGTTTTTGTTCACACAGATTTTTTGAGACCAGAAATAAAATTCCAAGAGCGGGAGGTTTGGAAAGAAGTGAAGGGCAGACAACGTTAGCAAGAGTTTTCCCCAAAAAAACTCCCCACTCACTGAGGCCTCCCCCACTTTTCTCCATGCCCCTGTCACCATGAAGTCCGGACTCAGATGGACAAGATGCAGCCAAAACATGAGCCCAGCACAAACGCTGTGAGAGAAACCGATGTAGGTAGAATGCTGTCGTTTCTTCAGGAGAGAAGTAGGTGTCATCCGTTCATTTTACTAATAATGTGAAGCAGACAGAGTACCACTTTCTGTCATTTGCCTCTTGTGTTGTCTAACGGGGCTGGCTCTCAGAAATCACCAGGGGTGGGGGAGGGGGAGACTCCCCACCTCCACGAGCAAATTCCCACGATGAAATACTATCCGACACTGTCCTAACAAGAGACTCTTCAGCCAATTAGAGTGACGAGCATGATGACAAATGCCATCATGCTGATTCAGGCCGACTGACTACACCCTGTGAGCCTCCTGCTCCGGCCCCGTGTCCCACAGACGTATTTTCATGGTGGAAGGAGGCCTCGTCCTATCATGCACCTTTCGGGGTCACTCAGATGCTGCGTTATGGGAAGCGCGGGTTGGAGGTCATGACTCTCGGCCAGGACCGTTGCCGGGAGGAGAGCCCTGAACCGGGGGACTGAGTTTCACAGTCGCTTCAGTGTCTGGTGGCCCCACTGAGGCAGAAGGACAGGGCTGCTGGTTTTGCTCCCCATCTCATCCCTGCTCCCCCACCTGGCCCTGGGGGGGGGGGGAATATAATTCTCCATGTATAGCCGAAGGCTGAACGCCTACCTAGGTCCCTGTGCTAGGACGATCCACGCATTTGAACCTCAACACCTGCAAAGGTTTTCAAAATCCTTACCGAGTCTGATGGGGTTGGAAGCCTTGCTGAGACTCCGGGGAAAAACAAGTCTGGAGGGAAGGGTCAGAGTGACGGCGAAGTCCCCAGTGGCCGCTGGGTCTGCGTATGCAAACGACTGCGGGGTTGAGCTGGGTGTTTAAGGGCTGGGGACGGGGTGGGGGACGGGGACACCTCTCTGCCTCTCTCTGCTCATTCGTTTCCGGCTCTTCCTCGCAATGTTCTCATAGGAGCCTCTAAGTGATTAAAGCTCTCTCTTCCGGAGGGGTGGCTACCAGACACCCAATCTGTGCTGTTGGAAGCCACTGAGTTTGTGGTCATCTGTCACAGCGGCAACGCAAAACCAACGCAGATGTACTTTTTACGGTTCCCGTGGTCCGAAATCTAAGATGGGTCGGCCTGGCCGAGCCCCTCGGGAAGGCTCGCGGGGAGGAGGCACTTTCTTGCCTTTTGCAGCTCTGGAGCCACCCGCACGCCTTGGCACGGGGCTCCATGCTCCATCTTTAAAGCTGTCGGGGTACATCTTCCCAACTCCCTCTCTCTCTGCTTCCGTCACTGCATCACGTTTTTTGGTTTTTCTCTGATCATCTTGCCCTCCCACAACACCCTGGTGATGACATTGGGCTCACCTGGACACCCCAGGCTCATCTCCGCATCTTGAGGTCCTCAGCCCCGTCTGCCAGACACCTGTTGCCGTGGAAGGTAGTCTAGTCGCGCTGGGGATTAGGGCGGGGGCACCTTTTGAGGGGCCATTGTCCAGCCTCCCACAGATACAGTATCGTCAAGGCGTGAACGAGCCCTGTGTCTACGAAGAGAATCTGGGGCCTGGCCTCACCTCCAGCTCCCCCAAAGTCTGCACAATTTTGCGAGATTCCTCAAGCCAAGTGGGGGTGTACTGTGATTTGGGGCAAATCACACCTTCTCTGAGCAGTCCCTATAGCTACTATTTTAGTAACCCATTTTGGGGACCGTATCCGTTACCCCTACCACTGCCCGTTCACGTCCAACAGTGTTTTGCAGATCGCCGTGGTTACGCAGGCATCTCCCTTGTTGCAGTGTATAACCCCCACCTAGATCCTCCTGCATTATAGCTTCGAACAGACATAAAGGAGAAACTAGAGGGACCACCTCATTGCCACCTGCAACCATACAGACAAATGACACGGGGACTCGGCGTGTGGCTGCGGAAGTCACGTGCAGACGGGTGGCCTCCGAGGAGACCTGACTGGGGTGGACGTGTGGGATAGAGCGTGGAGGGCGTCCTATTTTGACTACTTTAAATCTCGATCTTAAAACCCGTATCATCCAAGCACTTCACTTTGTAAAGGAAGGAAATGAAGCTGAAAAGCAAACCAGACCCAACAGTTCCAAAGGACATGAGGCTCGGGCCTGTCTGTGGCTACTTGGAGCAGGCGACGGGCCTTGAACCTGCCACCTTAGACTCCCAAACGAGCCAGCCGCTTCGCCCCTTGACACGGAAGTCAATCTGTCCTGGGGTCCGCAGGTTTAATCCATGTTAATAGATTAATCTATTTCAGTGTCCCGTGGCCTTCGCTTCGTTTCCAGCACACAAAGCTCCTAAAAAGGGCAAAGCGAAGGCCACTGACCGAGCTAAGGACAAATGACATCAGGTTTTCGCATTTGTCCTGGCAGCATTCCAGCCTTTTACGCCATGTCCGTACAAGAAATGCAGCCTCGGGTGAAGGCAAACGTGAGCCCCACCTTGTGGCCCCAAAGCACAAGCAGTGGCCCGTCGCCGCTCTGTCCTGTCACACAGATTCCCGCTGTCTCCCACGCTGATCTTCAAAGGTCACCCCTCCACCTCAGCCTCTCGTAAACCCGCAAGGCGCAGGATGACACTGAAGCATCGCCATCAAGGCAGGAGAGACCCCAGGGCTTCACGGCCGAGGGGCGCTTTCACACCGAGGGGCGCTTTCACACCAAGGGGCGCTTTCAGCACACCGAGGGGCGCTTTCACACCAAGGGGCGCTTTCAGCACGCCGAGGGGCGCTTTCACGCCGAGGGGCGCTTTCACACCAAGGGGCGCTTTCAGCACGCCGAGGGGCGCTTTCACGGCCGAGGGGCGCTTTCACGCCCCAGGACAATCCCGTAACCTCGCGCGCCTCACGTTCTCATCTGTAAAACGCGCGTGGGAAATAGTAGCCCCTCCAAAAGACGACACAAGGCCCCAAGAAACGATTTCATTTTTTTCCCTTTCATAAACCCCGGGAAATTGTGGTTGAATTTCATGGGGTGATCGCGCCTTCTCAGGGATCGGGCCCCAGGAAATTCTCTTGTCCTCCCTAACAAACGAGGCCTGCCCTGACGTGCTAACTTCCTGCTCCCCAGCACGACCTGCTAGAGCAGCGGTTCTCAACCTGGGGGGCACGACCCCTTTGGGGGGTCCAACGCCCCTTTCACAGGGGTCGCCTAAGACCATCGGAAAACACATACCAGATACTTACATGACGATCCGTAACAGCAGCAACATGACAGTGATGACGTAGCAACGACAATAATGTTATGGGGTCCCCACAGCATGAGGAGCTGTATTAGAGGGTCGGGGCATTAGGAGGGCTGAGAACCACTGGGCTATACAAACTGTGAACCCCACATGTGAACGTTTCCATAAAGCGACCTTTCGTCTCCCCACCGGCGTCGTGGGAAAATGTCTCCACACGAGTGAGTCTTGCAGATGACAGCATTTAGCCCTTAACAGTGAAGTTGCATTGTATTACCCTGATGAAAAGTGTGTGACATCTTTCCCCACCTTCTTTACACATCGTTTAGACTAAGCACAATTTAGCTTTCAATGACTCCATGTCTGTTATTTTAGTTTTGCTGTTTCCTGCTTCGTATCAGCCATATCTGCCTCTAAGTCCTAAAAAAGTGGAGTTTTATGTAATTCTTACTCAAACTCACTTATAGACAGAAGTGCACCCCTCCCATGGACACCCACTGCCTGAATTTTTTTAAAAGGTTATTCATCAGTAGATACAAATGCCCCACTTAGCAAGATAAATATGTTGTTGTGAAGTCATTTGTAGTAATTAGGAAAGAAATATTAACTAACATTATTTAGGTATCTACTTTCAGGAGTCTTTGGTTCAGGTACTTCATCTGTATTATTTTACCTATTTGCTACAACAAGTCTTTTCAAAGTGGATATTTTATTATGTCCACTTCAGAGAAGAGGAAACTGGGAGGTTAAGGACTTCTCCAAGGTCAAAGAGCCAAGAAGTAGGTCCGGACTTCCAACTCGGGCAGTCACCCCGGAATCATGGCCCCAATAACCAGTGTCCGTGACTAGGGGTCATGGCCTATAGACTAGAAATGAAGCTAATTTAACCAGCACTGAAAAAATGAGTTGACAAGCCTTGACCCTGAATGAGACCAGCCAAGTTCCCCAGAGGACACCCTTACCTTGGGTGGTAGTCAGCACCTTCAGGGACATGGCTCATGGCTTCATGACCTTGCACTCTGGCCAGGTCTCACACACCACAAGACCTTGGTTAGCCAACTTTGTAGAAGTGGCAGAACCCCCAGGAACCGAGGAATTCACATGTAGAAACAATAGCAGCTGGCTTCAGTAGGGTGCTGACAGACATGCTTCTGTGTGCACTGCTTCGTGTCACCTTGACCCAAAAAAAGCCCCCTGATTAAAGGGGGCAGATATTCTCATGGTCAAGAAGATGAAAAGGGTTCAGGAAGGAACAAGGGAGTGGGGTGTCGCTGTGCTTGCATGATCTGGGGAGGACAACTTACCTTTGCTGGACTTGCATACCTTATCAGCAAAATGCAGGCAATAGCTAAACCGATTGTGAGGATTAAATGAGATAGCTAAACCGATTGTGAGGATTAAATGAGATAAGCACGAAACCCTTAGCGTATAGTAGATGCTCTAAATCATAACCTCTTACTCCCTCGTTTTCTCTCCCTATTCTGCTGGACCACAGACACGGCTCTTCCCACAGCACTGCATAAAGCTTTGCTTTGCTGCTTGCAAATTTTTAACATTATGCTCCCCAAAAAGATGGGCAAAGAGAAGCATTGCTGTGCTTTTCACAGCGGGCCTGAGGGATAAATGCAGAGAGGGGAACTGAGCTCAAAGGAAACAAAAAATAATTAACTTGGTGATTGATCTGGGCAGCTGGTGGCTCAGCCACTGTAGAAGCCGGGACCACAGGTGGAATGGGGCAGAGAATGCTGGAGGCCCTTGGGGTCTGCACCAAAGGATGACCAACCACAGAGCCGCCAATAGGAGGGTGGCAGCGGGGGCACCAGCGTTCATGCCTCATGGGCGGAAGTGTTCTTCGCTTGCTTTATTTTATTTCACCTTCTGGCGAGGCTCCTGGCCCAGGAGGACACACCTCTCTGTGTATTCACTGGCAATTAAACAGACCACATTACAACTCAGTGAGGGGTGAAGTCACATCCTCTTAATGCCAATAAAAAGCCCCTGCCCAATTCATAGGCAGGAAATAACGTGGGAGGAAATAATGACATTTTTCAAGCGAGCTAAAAAACAGTATTTCGGAGTCTTTGCCAACAGATTAGAAAAGCAATGCTGATAGGCCTCCTTGATTGGCCTGTCACCTTGGAGAATTAACAGGAAACAAAGAAAGGTGGGCGTAAACCCTCCCTCAGAAAAATCCTCTCAGAGGCTATACAGCTATGGTTGAAACCATTCCAGAATGCCATTTTCTGTCCTGCACCCTGGTTCTTTCTTTTATTAGAAGTATTAATAATTTCTGCCAAGAAATATATTGTCGGCCCAGGCTGCAGGTCCATCTCGAAAAGTAGTCTCAAAAGCTTCCTTTCTTGTTGTCAAAGGCCCCACGTTTGCCTGCCCCATGCCTGGGGCCGTAGCAGGCCTGGCGCCCAGCTCAATGGCCAGGTCACCCCAGTAGGGACCACAGGAGCTGCGATGGAGGTCGGTCAGGTGATGACACCACTCAGGTCTGGGTTCACAAGCCCCACATCAGAGGCATTTGGGGGGAGTACTACCCTTTCTTTGTTTCAGAATACACAAGGAAACGTGTGTGTTTGTTTATGTAAAGTTCATCAGAAGCTGCCCCCGGGGTGTGGGAAGGGTGGGCAGTGCTCTTCAAGGACAGAGTCTTCCCGTGACCTCACGCTGGTCCTGAGGACGCCATGTGGCCACAGACAAGTTTCCCTCAGAGGGTTACAGCAGCACCGTGAAGCCAAACCTTCGTGACGAGGACCCAACTGGACTGTGCGACAAACCTAAAAATAGACAGTCAAGATCTAGCGAAGGCGAAATCACAACGTCAACTGGCTTTTGCGATCCCACCCGATCAGCAGTGGGCCGGAACGGCAATGTAATCGCGGCGCCTGGAAGGGGCATTAAGCTCGAACAGAAAGGAGTCCCATTAGCAAACACCAGTGTGAGCCCTTGAGTGGGGCAGCCCTACCCTCTCAGTCCTGTTTACAAAGTGTTCTCCAAATGCTTGCAAAGGGGGAGAAAATAAGGAAGTTACCCAGCGGAAGTGTTACCCTTGCATTTTAAAATCACTGGTGCCACAATCCCCTCAGTCACAGATAGGTCACCTACAGTCATCAGAAATCCACAGTGGTTCTCAATCACTTTGTCTTGTCATCCAAACCTATGCCGCCTGAAGGCACTAGGCATTTTAATCCTGTCACCTTGCTCTGCACAACCTTGGCAAGGTACTCCAGGCTCTCAGCCTCAGGCTCTCAGCCTCAGGCTCCTCATCTATGAAATGGGGATAATAGCCGGGCCTGGAGCACAGGGCCACTTTGAGAGCTAAATGAGAAGATGCACGAAAAGTACCCAGTGAGGCTGCCTGGCTAAAACAGGGCAAATACCAAAGCTTGTGGGTTTGAGGTTCACGGGGAGGTACATGGCAGATAGGCACCACCCGCCCCTGGCTGCTTCCTCATTTCCCTTCATCTCCCTTCAGTAAGCCTAGATAAGACTACCTCAGGAATTGACATCTTCTGACACTTGTCACAGTGCAAGGAGTGGCAGCCACCATGGGGGACACTGATCTCAAATGCCATAATCAGAGATGAAGGACTAGACAGTCCCAGCTGAGACTAGACTACCGCCCATGTTGAACTCACCGGAGCCCCAGGACGGTCCTGCCCTGCCCCGCGCTGCCCTCCAGCCCCCTCCCCCCACCCCAACGCTCACACACTGCAGTTGCGTGGCCTCTGAGTTCACAAGTGCTGTGCAAGTTTTCAAGCCATCAGTCTGCCACTCAGGCCACAAACCAATGGCTGTGTGTCCAAAGGGGCCCCAGAACCCACAGTTCTGAGCCGGAGGAGAGCTGTGTCTACCAGCATCACTTAGGAATGCTTCAGGCTGCAGGTAACAGATATGGACAGTGGACTGAGCTGTGGGGCGGGGCACGCTCTTTTCACTGAACACGAAATTGGTGGTCAGGGTGACTGGTACCGACTCAGTCGTCCAGAGGTGCATCCAAGGACCGAGGTTCTTTCTTTCGCCTCTGCCAATCTCCCAAAGCTTGTCCTCTCCGGGGCATCTTACTCTGCTCCAGTTGCCATGACACAATGGCAGAGACTGGGTGGCTTAAATAACAGAAATTCACCCTTCACACTCCTAGAAGCTGGAACTCTGAGATCAGACTGCCGGCCTGGTCGGGCCCTGGGAGGGCTCCCTTCCTCGCTTGCAGACAGCCGCCTTCTTGCTACAAGTTGCCGTGACCTTTTCTTGGTTGTGTACTCGTGAGAGAGAGATGTCTGTCTCTCTTGCTCTTCTCATAAGGCCACTAATCCTATCAGGTTAGGTGCCTCCCGCGTGACTCACGTGACCTGAATGACCTCCTGAAAGCCTGTCTCCAAATATGGTCACATCTGAGGTTAGAATTTTGACATATGAATCACGGAGGGACACAATTCAGATCATGTAACAGGAGGCGATTCAAGCATGGAATTCCTACTAGGAAGAAGAAAAAAGAAATCCAAAAAAAATACCTATCAGTTTTTCAGGAAAGACTTCCTTGACTGACTTTCACTCACGTCCCATGGTCGTCCCAGCAACCAGAAAAACAGGAGAGGGAGGGAGATGACCGGGGGGAAGAGGTGGGGATTGGCCACACATGCAGCATGCCGTGGTCGGTGTGACTGCTCACCACGGTTTTCTGAGAGTAGTGAAATGATAAACCTTCCAGGAAAAAAGCTTTAATCTTTTTATGACTCTGCAGTGAGAGCCATCTTTTTGCTTTAGGGGGTCTTGAGAGATTAATTTTTGCTGCATAACAAACCACGCGAGTTAGTAGTTCAGTGGGTTGCCAGTTGGAACTGCTTTCCTCTGGATGATAGTTTGCGTCTCAGTGGGACTCACACAGGCATGTAGGTCAGCTGTAGGCGGGCCGAGGCTGGCTCCCCTCTGCTCCACGTGGTCTGTCCTCCCCCAACATCTTGCCCACAAAGCACCTGGGCATGTTCCCTATCGGCCAAAGCAACTCACAGGGTCAGCCAGACTCAAGGGGCTGGGAAGCAGACACCACCTCTTACTGGACAAAGCTGCAAAGTCACATTGCAGAGAGCCTGGATGTGGAGGGCAGGAGGATTGTGGCCGTTTTTACAGCCGACAGGTCCGCTGGTCGCGCTGTAGGGACTGCACTGTGCAGATGCAGGAGTGAGCGTGAGAGGGGTGTTCCAAATCAGTGTAGGGTGCAGTTAGGTTAGTAACGGCTCCCGAAGCACAGGGAAGTGCACACTGTGTATCGGAAAGATCAAAACCAAGTTCTGGAATTGGGCCCCAACTCTGTAGAGTCATCAGATATTCGCCTTTTCATCAAAAGCACTGTGAGGAGTGTCTGAGATGCGCGGAGGACTCGGGAGGGAGACCGAAGGTCCACCGGCCCTTCACGAAGGTTGCACACGACTGAGAGATGAGGAATCCGGGCCAAAACCACGTTAGCTTCCTGTCCCTGGCCCGAAGGCAGGGACACGTGGGATGCTGAGGACACGAGAATGAGAGTACAAAGTGACCCGACCCGTGATCTTAGTTAAAGTCACTGCCGATGGACCCGTGACCTTCAGGAAAGCACGTCTGACCTTCCACGACGAGGGTCAAACTCGTAACTTCAATCACTATTCTTCATGGTTCCTCTGCAGGTTGGTTTTTGTAACTCCATTTCAGAGAGTCCCACACTGACGTTTTTTGGTAGGCCAATGCCCTTTTGCTTTCAGAAATAATCCGTCTCAGGTTCCCCTGGGTGTCAGGCACCACCTTCCCGGTTTTGTCACCAGCGTAACTGTGTTCATTAAAATTCACTGCGAGCTCCCAAAGCCATCTGTCCATGTACCTGGGGGGCCGCGCAGCAATTCCGGGGGTGGTCATGGCGGGGGGAGCCATGAGGCTCCGTGTCCTTTCAAAAGTGAGTGACGTTTCTCCAGTCTTCGGTCCCCACCGTGCTAGTCTCTCGTCTACCCAGTCCACAATGACAGGTACGACAGGTACTGCTTTTATTCCATAGTGTGCACGTTGTCCTCTGTTAAGCACACACACCCGAGACGCAGCGATGGCAAAGAAAGCCAGCGCACGGAGAGAGTGCGAGGACAGCGGGGCGTCTTTGGGGCTGCCCGGCGGTTTGCTTAGGGACCGGGTTGCTTCTCCTTGTCTAAACTCTCCTTTCTGTGCGTGTGAGCATTCCTCTAACGGTCAGGACTCACTTGTGACCTGACTTCGCCTGGTCCTCCTCACTGCATACAGACACGTCAGCAGCGCTGGCCTGAATGCCCAGGTCCCCACGCTGGGTCGCAGCCTGCGCGGGGCTCCGGGCTCTGAGGAGGTGTCTCCTCTGCTCCTCTGGTTCTACTGAAGCGCGTGCCCTCAAGGGGCTCTTAGGAGACACGGCCGTCAGGCCCCCTACCCCCTTGGGGCTGAGGTTTAGAAGGGCTAGGAAAGCTCGGTTGAGTTTCTGGAGGAAGACAGGAAGGTTGCCTGCAAGAACCATTTTATGAGAATCCCGAGAGCATCTCTAAGACACAAGTCATAACAAGCAGATGGAGGGACCGGGATGCCGGTTGGGAATTTTAACATCCAGCTCTGCCAGCAATTTGCACACCCCCGGAGCCTGGCAGCCACACGCTCTGTGTGAGCAACACGGACCCAGCCCCGGACCTCGGAGCAGCAAAACAAGTGGCGGAGGGCAGCCCGGGGACATCCGCTGTGACTCAGCCCCGTGTCATCGTTCGCAGGCTCACCGCGTGGGGAGGCCCCGCATGGACAAGGATGACGAGGATGACACCGCTGTCTGCAAGGGCAGGTGGAAATCAAACACCCGTCCTGCGGGGGGAGTGTCCTGGGGCTCCCGTAACCAACTGCACAGACAACAGAAATGTATTCTCCCCCAGTTCCGGCAGCCAGAACTCCAAAACGAAGGTGTGAGCAGGCCCGCAGGCCCTCCGCAGCCCCTGGGGGAGGGCCCTTCCGGCCTCTTCCGGCGTCTTCCGGCCTGTGGCGGCTCTGGTGTCCCCAGGTTTGTGGCCACATCACTGCGATCTCTGCCTGAGTCTGGTTAGTTCCCTCTGTCTCTCTGCTCCCTCCTCTTGTTACAGGGACAGTTTAGGAGCCACCCTAAATCCTGGATGTCCTGATCTCAAGATCCTCAACTTAATGACATCTGCCAAGACCCTAGTACCACAAGGTCCCATTCTGAAGTACTGGTGGACATGAACTTCAGGGACACTATTCATTGCCCTGCACGTGGCCATTCCGAAGCAGGAGACAGCGGGAGGGGCCCGGCTGAGGGCAGGAAGGCCCGGGGACACAGCGGCCTTCCAGGGGTCTGAACGGCGGGGAGGCGGGATTTGAACTCGTGGAGCTGGGAGCAGCGGCCCCAGGGCGGGAGACCACTAACGGCCAGGCCACAGTTTAGATGCCTCGGTGCCCTTTTATCGGCGGTGAACAGTTTATACTTGGAAGCAGAATTGTAAGAGGGCGGGTAAGAGAGAGCCGGAATGGGGGGCACTCACCGAGGGCCCCTGGGACTCCGGTGGACACAGCTGCATCGGGCTGCTCGTGCTGCCGTCACAAAACCCCAGCGGCGGCTCAAGCAGCCCACGTTCGTTCCTCACAGTTCTGGAGGCTGGAAGTCCAAGGTCAAGGTGCCGGCTGGCCCTCTGGGGAGACCTTTCTTCCTGGCTGCCTTTTCACGTGGCCTTTCTCTGTGCACGCGAGAGGGACAGGGACAGGGGCAGAGAGGGCTCTCTGGTGTCTTTTTACAAGGTCCCTAACCCTGTAGGATCGGGGTCCCATGCTCGTGCCCGCTTTTACCCTTATTCCCTTAGCTCCTACAGCCACACTAGGGCTTCAACCCGCGGCCCCGGCGGGGATACAAGCCACCCAGTCCCTAACCGTAGCGAAGACGGCCAGTGCCTTCGGTCAAGAGCCGAAGGGACTGCGCGTGTTCGGGAGGCAGGCCGGCAGGTCACGCAGGTGTGCTGACGCCTGGCCTCCTTCCGGGGAACCTCGAGCTGGAAGGCTGGCTTTGAATTCTGTGCCGGCCCTTACGTGCTAGGTGACCTTGCCCCAGTGACCGGACCCGCCTCGTAGCTGTGTTCTCATCTGTAAAACAGGATCATGGGAGCCCTTGCCTCTGTCACTGTCGTGGCCGATTAAGTGCGTGTTACAGCGTGCTGCGACCAGTTCCTGCCTCGTGGGAAACACTGGCAGATGTCGCTGTCATCACGGGGCCTCGTGCCTGTCACCCGAGCGCCGGAGAGCCCTGAGTGCAGTGAAGTCGGCTCCACCTCCGGCCGGGAGAGTGACCGCCCAGCGCTGCTGCGTTGAGGGCGTAAACGCGGCCTCCTAACCCTGGTCCTGGGGACCTCGAGGGCACCTCCTTGCCTTCCTCCTCACCCCAACTTCCACCAAGGTTTGGATGACCCTCACGCGCGGGGCAGCTCAGATGCTCTGGGAAAGAGCGCACGAACCTGGCGTGCGCAGGGCGGCGTTTGCGGGCCGGGGAAGCCCCGGCACACCCCGTGCGGGCATCTCCGTGTGACGGGGCGCGGGCGGGTGGCGGGCCGGTCCGGGGCTGCTCCGAGCCCGGTTGACGGGAGCAGGCGTGCGCCGGGCGGCGGGCTCCACAGGAGGCGGTTCCTGCCTTCTTCCTTCGTTTCAGCTGAGCCTCATGTTTTAGAATACAGTCGTTGCAGACGTGTCGAAAGATGGAGCACACAGTACAGACCATTCCTTTCCCAGTTTCCCTACTATTAACACGTTGCATTGGTGCCGTAGAGCTGCTCTAATTGTAACAATATCGATGAACCAGTATTGGTACATTATTGTCGACTACAGGCCACAGCCGACACAGGGCTCACTCTGGGTGTCGCACAAACGCACAATGGCAGGGGCCCCCTATTGCAGTGTCATGGGCAGTGTTTTCACGCCCCAAACACCCTCTGTCTTCTGCCTATTCATCTCTCTTCGCCACGGCAACCACCTCTTCACTCTGTCCAGAACATTCTAGAGTCGGAAGCAGGCAGCACGTCACCTGCTCAGGTTGGCTTTTCTCTGAGTCACAGGCGTTTAGGGTTCCCGCAGCCTTCCTGCTTGGGAGCGCATTTCCTTTTTAGTGCTAAGGACTATTACGTCCTTTACCTCCTTCTCTCCAGGTAGTAATCCAAGCAGCCCGAAGGACCCCAGACCCGCAGAGGACTGTGGGTGCTCAGACGCCCCCATCCCTTCCTAACCCACCCCCTGCGCACACTCAGAGGACACCAGGAGTCTCCGCAGCCTGGTAGGATGGGGACCCAGCTGTGAGCGATCTGGGCCACACCGAGTCCAGCAGAACCACCCCGAAGGCAAACACTGTTACATTTCGTAACTGTCCACACTGTCGGCCGGGACTCCAAGATGCTCGTCCCGGTGCCACATGACTGCGCAGGCGAACCTTCCAAGGCTGCAGCGCTCCCACAGTCAGTAGCTGGCGTTCCCCTCTGTGCAAGGAGCGCGTCGTGCAGGTCCGGCCCGTCCCCCAGCGCGTCCTGCGGGTCCGGCCCGGCCCCGAGCGCGTCCTGCGGGTCGGGCCCGTCCCCCAGCGCGTCCTGCGGGTCGGGCCCGTCCCCCAGCGCGCCCTGCGGGTCGGGCCCGTCCCCCAGCGCGCCCTGCGGGTCCGGCCCGTCCCCCAGCGCGCCCTGCGGGTCCGGCCCGTCCCCCAGCGCGTCCTGCGGGTCCGGCCCGTCCCCCAGCGCGCCCTGCGAGTCCGGCCCGGCCCCGAGCGCGTCCTGCGGGTCGGGCCCGTCCCCCAGCGCGCCCTGCGAGTCCGGCCCGGCCCCGAGCGTCCTGGGCGCCCCGCGCGGCGTTTCCTTCTCTCCCAGGCAGCGCGGCCCTCCCAAGGCGCGCTGGACAGCTGAAGCAGCGAAAATGCTCTGCCCACATGTGCGGTAGCGTCTACAGGCCAAGGGCGATGACGGGCTTTTACGAGGTCACGGTCCCCACGTGGCTGATCAGCCAGCTCCTCCCAGTCAAACTGCTGCATCTCGAAGTAGATGCACCCGCAGGCACCTCAGCGGGGCGCCCTGGGAGCGCGGGGCGCGTCCCGTTCAGACCGAGCTCGGACTCCAGCCGGAGAGGAGCGCCGTTACGTCCAACAGGTCTCTGATACGCATGCGCAGCTTTCCCAGGGTGCAAGAAGAGGGGGGGGCTGGGGGGGGGGCTCAGGGGGGACTCGGGGGGACTCGGGGGGGCTCGGGGGGGGCTCGGGGGGGCTCAGGGGGGCGGCAGCCTCGGGTACAAACTAGAAGAGGGCGCCCAAACCAAAACCAAAACCAAAACAAACTGGAGAATCAAGACAAATACTAGGTTAATGCAATGGATTTACATTTTTTAATGAATGCAAAAAATTATGGTGAGCAAAATACCAACATTTTAAACAAAGGCAACATCAGACCCAGCACTCAGACACCTCTGAGAGTCAGGGCCTCCCTGTCCTCACCCTAACCCAGGCCCTACGGCGCGGCAATAGGTGTGAGCATGCTCCGAAAGCTCCTGTTCAAATCCAAGGCCGTCACTGAGCGCGTCGTTAGTGCTGACAATGGGGACGGTGGCGAATCAGAGAGCAGTCAGCCGTGTCGGGGTGGACCCAGATGATTCCAGAAAGTGTCATGTATCAGAGATGATGGCCTTTGACAGGCAAGGTCTGGGTTACAGAGTCAAAGGGGACAATGGAAATGCTCCAGGGAC
The DNA here is from genome assembly GCA_004026885.1 of Lyroderma lyra. NCBI lineage: Eukaryota > Metazoa > Chordata > Mammalia > Chiroptera > Megadermatidae > Lyroderma > Lyroderma lyra. The sequence goes on along the minus strand of PVJL010012348.1, from coordinate 7,812 downwards.
AGGCACGGGCAGGGCAAAGGGACCCTCGGGCTGCGGGGAGGGGATACCCGCAATGGGGAGATACTGTCTCAAGCCAAGCAGAGATGGATGGCGAAGTACTAAAGAACCGTGGTGAGAGGAGCCACAGTCTGGGGGCCTGGACGTTTCACCAAAGAGTCTGCCGTGCAGGTGACAGCCGGAGTGGTCTGCTGAGCCCAGGAGTCTCTCACGTCCACCCACGAGCAAGAACCAGTGAACGGACACAACGCTGTCCCTGCCTTTTCATGTTGAGACGGATCTTCCCATTACGAAGGAAAACACTAGCAGCTTATTGTATAAAACTGGGAGCATCCAAGCGAGGAAAGGAGAGGCACGTCCAGAAGGGGGGTCCGTTCTCTCGCCGTGCTCTCTGGGAAAAGGTGGTTACAGGTGGGGGGCTGGTGCCACAATCTCAGGAACACGCGGGCCCCAGAAGCCAGGTGTGTGGGCTCCCTGACTTCGAATGAGCGAAGCAGCAACGCGGGGGCAGCGAGCCCTCCCTCTGGGGACCCTCGCTCAGGCACGCGGGCTGAGCGCACATCACGCGCGGGGCAGCACCCACACACGCCCCCAGGGAAGCCTGTGCTCGGTGTGGCCGCTGCCGAGCAGCAAACACGCTCCTCCTGCCGGTACCGAACGAGCACAACGACTTCAATGCTCCAGTCTCGTTTTCCCTTCTTCTCTCCAACATCTGCTACCGGCTCGCCGGTGAAGGATGTCAGGCAGGTTTCTTCTGTTCTGAGAGAGGAGTCGATTCTGCGTGTATGACTGAGAGACTGAGGGTGCCCCGGGACCCTGGCGAAAGACCCGGATGGAGAAGTCTGCACCAGAGGCTGTATTTCTTTCAAGCAAATACACGAGATTTTGTGAGTCCCAAAAGTGACAACAGATATGAGACCTTTAACATCCCTTCATGCTAATCTTTAAAAATGCAATCGGCCGACAGAAGGAGATGCCAGTTTCTCACCTGTAATGACTAAGGCTGATGCTCAGGACTTAGCTTAGTGAGAAGTGCGAACGGTGTGCTCAGCTGCGTCCCCAGGGCTGGCGTGCCCTTCCCCTTGCTTGGTCGGAGACCGGGCACCACCTGTGCAAACGCGAGTTGCCGTGAGTTCCTAAAATCTCACCGCAAACGCTTATGTAGCATCTTCAAGCATCTTACGAACCACATGCTATATTGTCACCTTCTCAGTGAGGGAACTGAGGCCCAGAGGGGTCAGACCTTGCCTGAGGTCACACAGTCATGAGGGGCAGAGCTGGGTTCCCAGTCCGCCGTCTGACACTAGAGTCCTGGCTCCTAACTGCCACGTTGTAAGTAACGCCAGGACGCGGATAGCCCAGGTGCTCAGCGTCCTGCCACGATAAGGCTTGATAAACAGGAGGGTGCGGTCGGGGGGAGAGACGGTGCTCAGGGAAACCATGGCAGCAGGGGGACCCGAAGGGGGCGAGGAGCGGAAGAGAAGTAGGGAGCCCAAGTATGGCACAACGCGGGGGGTTCTACCTGGAGCTACAGGAAGGATCCTCAGGGACCCAAGACCAGGCTGGACAACTTCAGAGATATGGAGCAGTACCCCAGGATGATGAGGGACAACGAGGAGACAATGTCCCTGCTGTCAGCCGCGATGCAGGCTTCAGTGCCGACACGGGGCCGCTGGGGAGAAACAGATGATGAATGCCACGTGTGACGTGTTAGATCCCAGCGTCCAGGTGACGAAAGCAATGACAAAGGCAGGTGGGCAGGCCAGGCCACCCTCCCCCCCAAAGAACCCACACCCGCTGCATATACCAGAACCACATCCTCATCCACTCATCCAGGGATGGCACTCAGGTTGCCTCCACAACTCGGCTGTCGTAGATGCTGCTGCCGTGAGCGTGGAGGTGAAACACTGCCGTGTGTGACAGCATGGACCTGGAGGGGACCATGCTAAGTGAAATAAGTCAGACAGAAAGGGACAAACGCTGTATGATTTCACTCACGTGTGAAAAGCAAAACAGAAACAAGGAAACGGACAAAACAAAACCGAACAACTAGGCACGGGCAGCAGATTGCTGCTTCCCCGGGGGGAAGCGAGCTGGGGGGATTCGGGTGCTGGGGATGCGATGGCGAATACAGAGCGACTTACAGTGTTGTACGCCTGAAACTCACGTGATGTCATTAACCGCTGTTACCTCCATTAAAAACACAGTAACAGTCAGAGAGAAAGAACGCACTCCTCGCGGATGCACCACCCTGTGTCACCCGAGGGGGAGAGGGGCCGCAGGGGGCATGCGGAAGGGGGGCACAGGGGACGGGCGGAAGGACAGCCTTGGGGCGCCCCTGCCCTCCCTCCGCTCCCTCCTCACAGGGAGGAGAAAATCACAGCTACAGTTTCTTTATTAGGGACTAATCTGGTACTAGGGAGATCAAGACACATGGGACACGGCGCCTGCCCTTGGACACAGGGACTTGCCCGGGCTGGAGCCCAGCATGCTACAGAAAGGTTCAAAGAGCCTGGGTGCCCCTCTGCCCCGCCCCTCCCCCCCAGGATGCCTCTGACCCTCCTGCCCCTCCTCTCCCCCTTCAGGATGCCTCTGACCCACCTACCCCTCCCCTCCCCCTTCAGGATGCCTCTGACCCACCTGCCCCTCCCATCCCCCATGCCTCTGGCCCCCCTGCCACCTCCCGTGCCCTACAGGTGACCCTCCCAGGCCACACAAGCTGAAGGAGACAAGGGACAGAGACGTCCTCCCCAAGCGGTTACTTAGCACCCACTGTGTACAGTCCGCTGTGTGACAGCGCCCCAGGGACACACAGACGCACAGGCCCTGAGACAGCCCAAGAGCGGCTAAATAGTTCAGTAGAGCAATAGGTGGGCACCGAAAGGATGGGTTTTCCCACTAACTATGATTTTGCTAGTGTATATTATGGATCAAAAAGATCTTCAAACGAACCCGCCGCATTTCCGGAGAAGGTGCAACCGCTTCGCAGGATCCTAGCTGGGTTAATGCTGTGGCGTCGCGTAAATACAGCATATTTATAAAACATTCAGAAATGGTGGCAGATATCTTGGTATGCACTATATATTTATATTGTTTTAAAAGTACTTCATAGATTTAGTAAATAAAAATTTTTAGAATGAAAAGCAGAAGACATAAAATGTAAATATATATAAATATAGAATATATATAAATATATATAATGTAAATATATATATGTAAAGATGATAAGAAAGCCAAATAAAGTCCCCAAAATTTTTGGCTAGACGATAGTAAAAAGCAAGAGAAACATATGCTATACAGATAAAAAAGAGAAAATGCTAAGGTGGCAGCATAACCATCAGGCAGCCTACCCAAATTTCTTGAGCTTTATAATTTAGTCTTTTAAAATTAAACCCATTTAAAATATTTCATTTTGCAGCATTGCTTGTGTGTTTTTTTCTACCGATCATATGAGTACAGTATAGGATTTAAGGATAAGATAATTCTAAAATAAATATCAAGTGCCTGAATAAAAAATAAACAGATAATTTCCATCTTTGGTAACCTGTAAATTGGTTGAATTTCTACCGTACAATGTGTTATGCAAACATGCACGCACGCACGTGTGTTGTGTGTGTGTGTGTTTCTAGCAAAGAATCCTAAACGTACAAACTAGAAATTTCCACTTCACCAACTGGGTATAAACATAATAATATATGCAACCACGAATAAATTCTCAGCACGCTCTGATCCCACTGGGTATCCTTTTGAGAGTAGGTCTGAAAATACTTTTTTCAAATATGATTTTGGAGCACGTTTTAGTTTTTGATTCTTTGTTTTTATTGTAAAATATCTTTAAAAGTAAGATCATGGTCTAATTATAATTGCCAATGGGTGAAATAAAAGGTAAACTAATGGGATACTTCCCATCAGAATTTTATTTGTGGACCATAGATGTGTAGATAAGTATTTCCTAAAATAGCTCTCATGCGATTCTAGTGTTGCCATGCCCACGGGGGGGAATAATTGTTCCGTTTTCAAATCAGATCGGGAGACAGCTCCTATTACGTTCACTTTGGACCACTCGTGCGCAGTGGCGTTGTAAAGGCCATGCGAACTCCTAAAATAAACAAATCACTTTAACTTCATTTCTCAAATGTGTTTGGCCAGGGAATGCCCTGCTGCTCTTTTCCCCATAAAGCATGCTTTGGGAGGTTCAAAGTGATGTACACAGAACTACATCTACGTCAACCAAAAGCCATTCGCTGGAACCTCAGTGGTCCCTGCAACATTATTTACTATAAATCAAAATTAACCGTCTGGAAAATCTCCTGGATGCGCAGTGCTTCGAGCCCCACTTCTGGGACTGCTGAGGAGATGTCTGTAGCACACCCACCAGAGGTCAGGTCAAGTGTATCAGGAAAGGTTAGCCAGAGAAGCAGACGAATACTGAGGTGCTAACGGCTAGGAATCGGTCACCATAACTGTGGAGGCAGGTCTGAAATGCACGGGGCATTTTAGGAACACGCTAGAACCATCGGGCACGAGGGGAAGCTACTGTCCACAGGCAGAATTTCTTCCTTGAGGGAAACTTCAACTGATTGAATCCAGGCCACAGACTATCTAGGCCAGCGGTTCTCAACCTGCGGGTCGTGACCCCTTTGGGGACCGAACGACCCTCTCACAGGGGTCGCCTAAGACCATCGGAAAACACGTACCAGATACATGACGATCCATAACAGCAGGAACATGACAGCTATGACGTAGCAATGACAATAATGTTATGGGGGGGGGGGTCCCCACACCATGAGGAGCTGTATTACAGGGCCGTGGCGTTAGGAAGGTTGAGAACCACTGATCTAGGCTATTCTTCCCCTCAAGTCAACCGATTAGAAAATTTAATCACATCTACGAAATACCTTCACAGCCACTTTGAGACCCATGTTGGCGTGAAATAGCTTAGCCGTGTAGATAGAGCTGGAAGACCACCCTCTTTGCCCAGTGGGATGGCCCACACCTTCACTCTGCGGGAGTCTGGACCTTTATCAGTCCTGCAAGGACTGGGTTTTGTCGTTTTCCGTTGGCATCAACCCCAGGGCCTGGCAGTGCTAAGAGACGCGCTAGAGGTATTGCCGACACAGTCCTCCTCGTCTCTGTTGGGTGGCAGCAGTCCAGTTCCCCCCTGGCAATCAGGACCGATCACCCCCATCGGTACGTTAACCCCCGTCTTGGCCTTTGGTTCGGAGGCACGAGGTGCTCAGAGTGGCCAGTGGCAGTCACTTCTGGTTCAGTGGAATGGTTGAGCCTCCGGGTGGAGGTATTACTTCCTCCGGGAGTGAAAGCCCTGGACCAGGAGAGCCTCGGGCTGAGGGAACAGCAGGCAGGTATTCTGCAAGTGGTTCACTAGGGGTGACAGGGCGGACCGTGAATCCGGCCGTGGGAGAAACAGCACCACGCGCCGCACGCCCATTGGAGCACCTGCCGCACCCCGGAGGACCCGGTTGAGGCCCACAGGGCATTGCCACGTAGTTAGGGCTGTAACTGCGCGTACAGCCCATCCCACCACCTTGTCGGGCCAGCGGCTCCGGGACGGCAGGAGGAAGGTAAAACTAGTGGATTGCCTGAGCGAGGCCCATGGCCACGCTGCCCTTGCTGTGAAGTGAGAGAACCAATAAGCAAGCGCGTGGAGCCCTTTCTCACCCTCGGGGTCAGACACTGAATCCAGAGTCCCTGCCCACTGGGCCTACGTCAACGACAGGGTTCATCGTGAAGGGAATCGGCCTTGTTTTGCACGTCATCGGCCTTCGAAGCAGCTTCTTCATGCAAATCAAAGTGAGCAGGGACAGGAGGGCCCTTCCACTGGCCAGGAAGCCTGGGCAGAATGTCAGAAGCTGACGGCCCGGTTTCCCGAGAATCTGCTCACACGTCCCCCCGCCATCCTCAGGGCCCAGTTCCCCAGCTTGCGGCCGTTCTCACACGCTGCTCCCTGCAGCTCTGACGTTCTCGGGGGGAGGCGGCGTCAGGGACCGCCCTGGGTCCCAGCCGCCTCCTCACCCAGGGATGCTTGGCTTTTCTCCATTACAGACATTCAGCTTCTAGGTAAAAATCACATTAAAAAAACATGTTCTGCTGCTAAAAAAAATCGAGAACAGGACTGCATGAGCTCTTTCGTCTTTCCCAACTAAACACGTCTACAGTTGTAGGCAACGGAGGGCAAGGCGGTGTACCTGGGGGTGGCCACGCGGGGCCGGAGGCTGGCAGACACGCGTGGGCACCTTCTGCCCGTGAGCACGCTTTTCGTGGTCAGTTTCCATCTGTGACCACACAAGCGCTTAGGGGAAGTGACCTCCACATGCCGGGCTGTCCACATGGCACTGCAGCAGCTCGGCGGAACCGCACTGCGCCCGTGCCCTTTGGAGACATCACCCACCTATTAGTGTCAGCGTGTCAGCACTGGCCTGACCTGGGGACACCTGAATCGCCGGACGCTGGGCCTGGGCCTGGGCCTGATGACCCCCCCCCAGGAGACCAGTGTCTGCAGACAGAGAGCTGGACGCCGTCTTTAACCGGAATGCGGCCCCATCAGTTCCCGTCTAGGCGACATCTGCCGCGTCACTTCCCAGGACGGAGTTCCACGGGCTGGTTCGTGGTGGCCGATGTCCCCCTCTAAATGCTCCACCTGACCTGTGGTGTCACCTTGGAATCACTGGGCTTCCTGAAGGCACGTTTCCACGCCAACCCCAAACATAAGCACCTTTTCCGTTCAGCTGTGCGTGGCCGTTTCCCTGGGCGCCCCGGCCGGCGTGAAGCGGGGCGCAAACTGAAAGCCCCGAGAAAAGTCCCGCGTGGGAATTCCAGGCCGACCTCACCCGGGGGGCGCTGGCCCCGCCCCGCCCCGAGCCTGCCGCCCGTCACGCCCTGCGCTCCTTGGAGGTGACGCGGACGCCGCAGAGTGTGTGCGTACGAGCTACGTCACGTCGGTGTGACAGACTCAGAAGGCCGTGCCTGTGGCACATCCTCAGGATCTGTCCCCGCCTTCTGCAAAGTAGCAGGAAAATTGGGAGGGCTCAGGAGTCTCTGGATTAGTCACGGCGACAGCACGCCCCATACCCGAGATGCAGCTGTTGGAGCCCGGCAGCTGCGTTTCTCATTTGCCTCCCTGCTTACTTTTTCTTCTAGCTTGATAATTAGGGACGAGTAAGAGGCCGTCAGAACTTGTAGACAAACGGCAAGTGCAGTAACTCCTAAGCTAGCCTGGCTGCCTCCCTATTGTGTCGTTATTGATGTGCAAATTCAGGAGCCCAAAGAAAACCAAAGGGTCCCTCAGAGGGGCTCCCTGTGTGTGTCCCAGACGTGCCCGACCGCCCGCCGTATCAGACAGTAGATGACCCTGAGTGCCATGTCACAGGGGATGTCCCTGGCTGCCGTGTCACATGGTAGACATCACATGTCACAATAGTTGTCCCTGACTACCAAGTGACCTGGATGGGGTGGCCTCAGAGAACCAACTCCACTAACCAGCTCAGGAAGGACGAGCAGGCTGACATATGGCTGAGAAGAAAAAGTCAGACAACTCACGGTGACTCATACAGACACTTGAAAATAAAAAATCCATACACAGCCACCTACGGTATTTTAATTTAAAATTTTTACCCAAGTCCCTTGCAAATAGAATTTGCACGAGAGCCCACATTTCCAAAAAGGTTTTCAGTTCTCACATACGGTTTCCCAGACCTCCAGACTCCCATGTCTCCCTCGAAGCACAGATCATTTCCCAGGCTTTGGTGTGTAAAACACAAACACCGATTGAAGCTGCGATCTCATCAATTCGCTCTT
>PVJL010012347.1:10065-37836 GCA_004026885.1 Lyroderma lyra | reverse complement strand
TCTTTGTCTTTAGTTTTGGACATCTTTAGTACCATGTGTCTTGGAGAAGATCTGTTGGGGTCCAGGTATCTGGGGGACCTGTTTTCTTCTTGAACTTGGGGTTCCAGATCTTTCCATAGGTTTGGAAAGTTCTCATCTACGATTTGTTTGAGTATGCTCTCTGTAGATTGTTCTGCCCCTTCTTCTATTCCTATTATCCAGATGTTGTTTTGTCTCATGGAGTCGGATATTTCTTGCAGAGTTCTTTCAATCCTTTTGGTTCTATATTCCCTCTCTTCCTCTTTCTGAGCTGTTTTCATGCTCTGGTCTTCAATATCACTTATTCTTTCCTCCATCTGGTTGGTCCTGTTTCCTATGGCAGTTATTTCATTTCTCACTTCTTTTATGGTATTATTTATTTCTCGTATTTCCCTCTCAATCTTTCTTATGTTTTGAATTTCTTTGTTAAATTGTTCTTTCTGTTCACAGAATTCCTTTTTTATGTCGTTTATATCCTTTTTTATGTTATTTATCTCAGCTATGGTGTTCTGCCAATAGGTTTTCATTTCTCTCACAGCCGTCACTTAAATTCGACTCTTCCAGATGTAACAAGCTGTCTTCTGGGTTAATTTCATGTTCTTTCTGAGGAGTTTTAGTTTTTAAGGAATTCATCCTGTCCGCTGGGATTTTCCTCTTTGACAGGAGGGCTTTATGTTCACTGCCCAGATTATTGCTTTTGTGGTGTCTTGCTGTAGGGCAGACACTAGGTGGCGCTGGAGGTCAAGTTTTGCGGGGGAGGGGGCTGCTTGTTTCTTGTTTCTGATCTCCTTCTGCGTTTGGAGGCACATATCCTGGGGAGAGGCCAACAAAAGGCTTTAGGCCCTTTGCTGGGGAAAAAATCAGTCCTTCTTCCCAGCCCTGATTCAGTACCTGGCTGTCTAAAGGCTCACACTGCTTTCGGAACTCTGGTGTGCACGAGGAAGTGCCCGCTCCATAAGTCCAAAGTTGTGGGCCTTGCCTGAGACAGCAGGGTCGCCTTACAGCAGTCTGGGAACAGGAACTGCAGCCCTGTGTAGGTCTCCAGGGGGCTTGGAGCTGGGGTGTTATCTTTGCAGTTCAGAGTCCTCTCAGCCCTTCTACCACTCAAAAGTTCCAGAGGCTGGCTCCCAAACTCCTTCAGTCCCCAGCTCCCCAGTCTCTCTCACCTCCCCCAAACTGCACAACTCCGAATAGTCAGCAGGGATCACGTCCGGATCCCGCGTGTTCCGTCTCTGCTCCCTTCCCTCTCCCCAACTCGCCCCCTTCTCGCCAGCCTTCAGGTGTTTACTTGTGATTTGTGGATTTTTCAACAGCTGGTTTGTCACTCAGGGTCCTCTTTCTTGGCTCCTGGATGGCCGTTCAATTGTGTTTTCTGGGAGAGGCTTTAGGAACCTCCTCTGCAGTCGCCATCTTGTCTTCTCTCCCATCAGACCATCATTGACTGAAACTTGGTTTATCACAAGAAAGTCACTGAAGTCAATTGGTACTACTCAAATAGCTAGCATCACTATGCCCTGCAAGTGCACATACCCTGGAACCCTGGGGTTTTGATCTGCTGTCCTATTTATGTCTGGCCTTGAAGGACTGCAGCATCTTTTCTAATGTTAAGTGATTTCAGATTCAAATTATTTTTATTAAAAGGAAATAGTTGGATATGCAAATTTTTATATCACAGAAGAGCTCAAACATATGGCATATTTAAGTATCCCTTACTTCAACACTAAATTCTAGAGGTTCTTTAACAGTGAGTTAGAAATTGAGACTCAATGGCATGTTAAACTGACTATGCCATAATTCATTAATACCAGCATTTCTGTCCTCTGTTAAGAAAAATTTTATTGTGGGGATTTCTCAGAAGATATTATTTTAAAAATTAAAATAATTGGTCAAAATAATTTTTAAAATAATATTTGAATACAGACGTATTTGCCACTCCCCTCATTCTCAATATCTTCTCTGGAAAAGCAGTTTGTAAATCAGGGACCTTAACTCAAGGAAAGAATCCGTGAAAATTGTCTTGGTGATAAAAAATTGTCTTGGGTGATGAACACTTAATGCAACACGTGGAAGATGTAATATAGAATTGTGCACCTGGAACCTATGTAATTTTTACTAATCAATGTCACCAAAAAGAAGTTAACAATAAAATATACCTAATAAAAAATTGTCACCATGCTAATATTTGCTTTCATCTCAGGTTTTGACCCTAAATGTTATTTCATCAAATTTAACAATAAAAAACTTTAAAAACCTTGATTAATTTATCCAGTGTAGTGTTAAGAAAAGGTAAGCTACATGAGTTTGTCTAGCAAGGAATTAGAAAAAGAATCAAGCAATTTGATCCCAATAAGGCAAAACTGCTCAGATTTCTAGTGGGAATATTTTAGAGCACAAGCAAGTTTTCTTTGGGGAGCTTAACTTACCAAAATTATTAAAAATGAGAACAAATGCTGACAACAGTGCAAAGCCCCAAAGGAAATCATAGCAGAGTGAAAAGGTTTTTATTAAAAAAACATAAGATTGTACAGTTTTACAGTGAAAAATAAAATGTTTTCTCTTACAAAAGGAAATACTACTGTCTATATTAAGGGTTCAAACTGCAAAACATGTATGGATACTTAGTAGATGGGTGAAATAAATGCAGATTTTGCAAAACCAAGCTTAAACAGTCAAACTACCATCACCATCTGTTTCCAACCACTAAACGTTAGTCTTATTCTCATAACCTTTTGTTATTACAAATGCCTTTATTGATTTGTAATAACAACAAACTTTTGAAAAGGCTAACACTGGGAGGAGAAAAAGAAAAGAATAGGAGGAGAGAGTTCCTTGAGAAAATACTGAAATCTGTGGATGGCAGTACATAGGATATTATTATTGTGACTGAGATGAATTTAATAAAATGCAACATACAGCCTGGGAAAATTCAGGTCCCTAATGATGGAAGACTTTCCGGATAAGATATTTTAAGTGTACACATATATGCACCTAAGTAATTTATAGCAATTACTAAAGTAAGAGATACAAAACAGAGAAAATTAGTACTTTTTTCACTTTATGATTATGACATCTCTTTCTAATTTATAAAACTTCAAAAAGGAAATATTAAACTTAATGTAAAAACCTAACAGTCTGGTTAAGTTAGTAGATATAGATCTATTAAAAACCTTATATTCATCCTTAGTATTATCTAAAGGATACTAACTAGCCAAAAGAGAAACATGTTTCTACTTTTATCTATCTTTGAGAAGTGTCACTAAAGCCCAAAGTGATTTGTATCCTGTAAAAAAATTGTGATAAATTTTTAATCCTTAAAGATAAGTTTCTACCTTTTTTTAAAAACAAAACAAAACAAAGCAATACAAAACAAAGCTAAGCAAAACAAAACCCTGGAAAGTACTACATCACTTTAAATTTGGTGCAATCCCAGATATAAAATTTCTCAGTTTCAATAAGATTTCACACCCCTAAGAGTCCCTGTACTCACAAATTCTTTATCTCTAAAATAATTGCTGAGCCACCAAATGAGGCTTACTAGTGTAGTTTCTCCCCCTCCCTCAAAAGGTTGCAGTTTCAAAATAGTTTTTATTTCACAAACTCAATCATATATAACAGTAAGACAAATTCAAAGTCCACAATAAAAAAGTAAGTCTACTTTTGCAGTTATCTTAGAGGTATAATTTAAGTTTGTGTGTGACCTTGGATGTGGCCAAGAAGGCCTTGCCTAATCATGGTAAGAGAAACTATTTTATCTTAGCACCATCGCTGCCTGGATTTGATGAAATATTTCAGATCCTGATAGTGATGATGGATGAACTAAATGCTCATGAAAGTACATTTTACCATGATATGTATTAAATTTTACTATAATGAACTTAACACCTTAATGTAAAAGATTATATAAATGTGCATAAAATAAATGAAAGAAAAAAGCAAACAAAAAATGAAAGACAATAATAGGAATGTTCAGATGGGGGATAGCATTGATGGCGTAGTACAGAAAACAATGCAAAAAGGCATTCCAGATCTGGCTACTGCTGTAGAAATGTTGGGCATAATGACTTCCCCAGGTTTCCTTGAAACACCAGAGCTGGTACAGGTGAGAGTTTATCCTCCAGGAATGCTGAGTCCTGTGCCAGGCCCAGGTCAATCCAGTAAGTGCTCGAGAAACCAGCTTCTCATCTCCCCCACACAAGACTCAGGTCTATGTGATGCTGATAGAACTGGATCTCCTTAAAAATTTGGTAGACCTGCAGCTTTAGTACAGCTGTTGAGGGTGGACACTTCATAGGGCTTGGATGTGCTTTGATATTGGCTGGCTGCTGTTTCTGCCACTAGCTCCTCTGGAGTCATAAGAGCAGGGTCTGGTCTGTGCTTTCATTCCTGAGCTGGAACTGCAGTGGGGACAGGAGCAAAGGTGATCTATGTCCATACTTTTCAGGTGCTTTTTAAACCTAGAACTGCTGAACAGGTCCCTCAAAGAAGCCACCGCTGTGGGTACAGGCCCGATGGCAATCTGAGCCCCATTTTTTCACCTGGCCCACTGTCAGTCTCTTAAGCTCCTGTTTTAGTGTGTGGCATGTAGCCATTCCTGTGGGCTCATGTGCAACTCCCAAAGTCTCTTCTAACCCTGAGACTTTCCCTCCCTTTAATCCAGGTGGTCCCAATGAGTCACTTGAAGTTAATCTTGACACTCCAGGTCAAGCTTCATGACATAACCTGCTAGCAAACCTGGAAGTCTTCCCTAGGGATTGTACTGGCTGGTACTGGAGTGGTGGACTTGCCTGGTCATCCCTGGGACCTGGTTTTAAAGGCAACTTCATGGTGAATCTCACCGAGGTTCTTCACTGGCACTTTGTTGCATGGTGTGCATGTTTCTCAGGCAAGGGTAATAAAGTTGGTGACCTCATTGAGTAGATCATCGCCGATGTGCTGTCTAGAGCTCTGCAGTGACAGAGACCAGGAGCTGCTGTGCATGCATCAGAGCCCTTCTGCCCACCTGACCTTCAGCTCCCAGATCAGGCACAGGCTGTGTCAACCCAGATATGAACTCAGTGATACAACATATTCCTGGAGAGCTTTGAATTAACCCTAGACCAAGTCACTCTGTCCATTACATCCAAACCATCCATCCTTGACCTGAGGTGTAAACTTGACCAGCCCCCTAGGCTACTGAGATCTCCTCAGCAAGCTTTTGCTCATGGCATGACCTCCTTCAGTGAATATTACCACCACCATCACCCTACCCCACAAACACACAGGGAAGAGACAGGCTGTCAATGTGGGATGAGAAGGCTGGCCTGTTCTGGACTTGACTGCTTTGGGCCTTTTAGTGTTACCTTTGGCTTTCTTCAGAAAATGTCCAGAAACATCTGGAGTGAGGTTTGAACAATACCTAAAGTAAGGAAAGTTTTCCAACTATAGGCTTACCTGAGGACACTGCCATGCAACCTGGGGATACAACAAGAAAATATTTTACTACATTAAATATTAGCTCAGTGAGCTTGGCAGGAGATTCTCCAGAATGTGGCTGCCTGTTTACCGGGGCTCCAAGTTCTGTTGGGCTCTATGATAAAAAATTGAGTTCATTGCATGTGGTGCCCTACCTGGGCTTCCTTCTAAGACAATACCTCTCCATGGCCTCTCTGGGTTAGTGACTGTTTACATTTCACATCATACCAAGATCTTACACAGCTACATTAATACAGTCCACCCCATACACCGGAAAGGCCTGGGTGCTGCTGAAGCCCTAACTATGATAATCCAGAGCTGAGTTCAGACTTTGCACCTACTTCTTACTAGTGATGTGACCCTGGACAAACATGCCCTATTAGGGCCTCCCTAGACTCCCATTAGCACAATGTTGTTTCTTCTAGCACTCAATTCACAGTTTGTCATTTGAACTTAATATACCTGTAGTTTCTAGAACCCCTGGCTGGTGTCTAAGGGGATCAAACACAGATTAAAATGAAGTGATAATGAGAATGCTGTGCAGAGCACTGAACAAGGATCCCTGTGACTTTCACTTACACTCTTGCTTGTGTCCCAGAACAGTGGAAATTAACTGAAATTTTTTGGGTATAGAACCAGGGTCTCCTGTTATGTTTTGTTTTAGGTCAAAGTACCTCATCTTGTCCTTTGGCAGACACAATGGCTGCCAGTGTGTCTACCTCCATATCAAATATCCTAGTTCTAGCCCCATTGCTTGTAGCTGGATGCACTTTTTGACTGAGTTGTAAAGTCAATAACAGAACAGAGCGAGATGATGGTTTGTGTGTCACTGCTGCTCACTAGAGTGGTTCTGCATAATCACATATGTCTCACTGCCACTCACTGGGGTAGCACATCATGATCCCAGGTGTAATAATGCCACTCAGATTAGTGTCTTCATATTGTCTGAGGTGTCCTATTGCCACTCATTGTGTGGGCTCTGCATTATTTCAGGTATCCTGCTGATGCTTATTGTGCTGTCCTTGCATTACCCAAGGTATCCCACTGCCTCTCACTGTGGTGGCTCCATATGGTCCTGAAAGCCCCAAAGCTGTTATCTTGGGTGGTTTTGTGTGATTCTATGTTTGCTATTGCTGCTCACTTGACTGGTTCTGCATCTCCTTATGCATCCCACTACCATTCATTAGCGTGGCACAATATCATTCCAGCTGTTCCACTGCCAATCATGAAATGGCTTTGTGTCATATCAGGTGTTTCATTGATGCTTAATGAAGTGGATTTGAGTTATGTAATGTGACCATCTGATGCTACTGAGGTGACTTTACATTGTCACAAGTGTCCCACTGTCAATTTGTTTTGTCACAGGTGTCCAACTGTTGATCCCTTGGATTGCTCCATATCATTTCAAGTGTCCTTCTACCACTTTCTTGGGCATCTCCTGCTCACATTAAGTGTCCCACTTTCACTCACTAAGGTTGCTTTGTGTCATTTCAGGTGTTTTAGAGCTGCTCCGTGGTGTGGCTCTATGTTGTTCTAGGTGCTTCACTGCCACTCTGTAAGGTGGCTCTGATATGGACCAAGCAAAGGAACACCCCCATACTCCATTTTTCTTAGTTCTTCAGCTCTCAGTTTCACCTTTTTTTCTAGTCCATGGTAATTCATGTTTATCATGTAACCACCCAGTGACAAGGGCTTTGGGTCCTGCTTTTAACACTGAGATAATGGAAGTTTATGACTGCTGGATCCCTCTCTCCCTCAGTGCCTCCCTTTATCTCAGTTTCCCCTCTGTTATTATCTGTTTCTTGGACCCTGTTTCTCTCTGTGTGTATGTCTTTTTGTGTGCCTCACTCTTTCTCTTTCTGTGTGTCTCTTTCTCTTTCTTTCCAGCCATATGTTCTCTTAATGCAGGGTCACATATTCTAATCTGACTTATTAGGCTCACAACCAAACAAACAAATGAATAAAACATTTGACAAACAGTAACGGAATATTGCTACCCACAGAGAGAAAAGCCTTGGGGCCCTGTTTGAGCTGAATCCCTTCAGTATATGCATGATGTAGCAGACAGAATTCTCCTAGTGTGAGCCTTGGTTAACAGGAAACCCCAGCATCCTGGGAGGCCTTGAAGAAGCAGCTCCCAGCTTTGCTGAGCCTGGCACCTGATCACGATGACCGTGATTTGTCCATGTTTGTTGCTGTAAGTGCTATTTGAGGGGCCTGGGGCCACCCAGCAGACAACCAGCTCATGACTGACCCTGGTTTGACCTTCTTGTCCTTAACTCTCAGCTCTTTTTCAGCATCTTGAGGCTTTCTGAATCTACTCTCTGACCAAATTTATTTCTACCTTCATTTCTCTGCCTCTTTGAGCTCTCCAACACCAACATACTATTCTTTTACTTCTGCAAGAATGGCTTACCTTGCCATCAGGTCACAGCACAAATTTCATCGTAAAGCCTTATTGAACACTAGTGTTGGTGGTTCTCCCTACAGCACTCACTGTTTTGCTTTCACAGGAATTTGCTCTCATGCTGACTTTATTTCCCACTTTAGGCTTTGAGATCCTGAGGGACAAGGACCATGTGGGTACTGTCAACCCTACTTAGGGTGAGTGCAGCAGGCACCAAAGCTAAAAAAATTGTGAAAAGTTCTCAGAACACCCTCTGTTCTGTGAGCAGCTTACATTGTAAAGATGGATGCTAATAATCAATGGTCCCTGTTGCTCAGATAAAAATCCACCCCAAATCACCTCTTTTTTTAAAAAAATCTTGGGCCATTAAGCATAGTTGGGACAGCCTGCATGCTGGTGGTATAACCAGGTACTTCAGCCAAAGGCGGGAAAACCTGAAATCAAAACACACTTCCTTGTCTGGGGTTGTCAGAGCTGTTGGTACAACCTCAGTGACCAGGATGCAAAAAGCCTGGGCCAACAGGCTTTAGAAAATTGTGAGAACCCCCAAAAGCTGCTCTTCCTTCACTTTTTTCTCCATTGTTTGTCTGTGTCCAGTTCACTCATGAGGCCTCTCACCTGGGCCTGGGCAATGACTCCATACACTTTTAAATGAGGAACCTGAGACTCCAACAAGGCTGGCCTGGCACCTGGTTCCTGGGCCAATGTTCCAGTGCTCTGCCACATTTCTGCATGACCCAGGCCTCTTAGTCTCTAAGATGCTCTCTGCTCTGGAAAACCTCTAAAAAGTAGAAAGCATTTTCCAAAAACTTGGAACACACTGGGTCCTGATGAAAAACAAGTGAAAACAGGCTTCTCTGCAGACTGTAAGAATCTTGCTGTCACCATATCTATGCACATTATCTTAAAGAGAAGGAAGCTGAAGCCTTCCCTTCTGAAACTCCTCCATGCTGGTTGTGTCTGTTCCTAACTACAGGTGCACCTGGTAGAGATGAGGAATCACATCTTGTCCTTTCAAGTGCCCAGGAATGACGCTGGTTTAGGCTAACCTTTTGCCACTCGACTTACTATGCCCATCAGCCTAGTGACTCTCCCCACTCTATCAATGGGTATTGGGCACGCTGCTCAGAGATTGGGTGCCCCTTACAGCACCATTACAGAGCTGTTTCCAACCACTTTCTTTTGTTCATCTGATGACATCTGAAGTGAGTATTTCTTTTTGTACACCAAGGTGGCAGTCATTTTGTGTGTGTGTGTGTGTGTGTGTGTGTGTACACACTATTGTGTGTGGAGATGCTCAGAGAAAAAGACCCAATGTAAGAGGTTGCCTCAGGATTTCAGAACACCATTTTTGCAACAAAACCCATGGACTGGTTGCACCTGGGCCCAATTTTAGATCTGAAAATGGCAATTTATGTACACCCTTTGGACATAGCAGTTGCTTGGTTCATCAACCTGTGTACAATGGAATCATGGTAATGCTCTATCATATGCTGTTAGAAGGGATAATAATACACCATCTACTATGATGCCTTGCTCATAGTAATCACATGATTAATGCTATTTGACATTAGTACTATTTCTTTTAGTAAAAATCTTGCTAACAGATGTCACCCCAATAAGTGTAATAATAAAAATGAATTTTAAAAAATCTGAATAAAACAAGAGGCTCAGAAACCAACACTGTCCTCCAGGTTTTGATGAGTATGAGTGTTTTTTTGAAGAGGCAGGAAAGTTTTGGAGTCATGAGAAAAATGTACTCATGCTTTAAAAAAATTTGTGTGCTTGCTTACAATTGTGGGGCCTGGCTCTTCAACATGAAGTCAAATATTGAATATCTATTGATGCTGCCATTAGCTTGTGTAAGAAAATATGAGATTCCTTAGGGCAGAGATACACTCACACTTCTTAGTGTCACCTTAGTTTTCAACACAGTGCTGGACACTGCAAACATTTAGGGAACCCAGTCAAAACTCAGGTGTCACACCCTGAATGACCAGCACAGGTTGCACTGGGCTGGGTCTTCCAGGATCTTAGCGCTGGGAAAGAAAAGGTCAGGGAGTGGCCTTGCCTTTGCTTGGGTGGGAGGGGTTCAAAGACAAACAAGGGCTCTGGTGGCTTGGATGCTTCAGAAGCATGAGGGGCACTGTAGGATACACAACTGATAGAGATGCATATTATTCTCCTGGCTTCTCCACCAAATCTGAAGCCATCAAACCATGTAGAACTCACAGCAATTATCATAGTTCACCAGGCAGAGCAGGAACCATCTGTGCCCCAGCTTTAATGGTCCATTTAAAAAAACTCACTGCCTGAGCAGGGTTAAACACCACAATCTTCAAGACTCTCTTTATTTTCTCCATCTCAAAGTTAGGTTATGGAAGCATACCATCTTCCCAGAGAAGCCAGAAGTGGAATGAGACTTGGCAGCCAGTGCTGGGGTCATGGGATAACCAGGAAAGAAGTCACTGTGTTTGTGCAGCTCCAGTAGTGTGAGCCTCCCAGATTGTGCAAAGATGTGTGCACTTGGATTTGGGGTGCTGTGTCACTTTGGAGATCCTGGTATTTACTGATCCAAAGTGCCTGACAGATACTTTCATTTCCTCTTTACTCCAACACAAACTCTGAATTTTGTAAACAGGTGACTGTGGAGACCTTTGGAAACCCAGGTAGGCAACGATGGTGGCAACTTGTGGCTTTTTGGGTCTCAAAGCATGTTCTGGCAGCATTGGGGACCAGACTACTTTAGGGGGTTGAACTAGGGAGGGAAAAAAAGCAATATAACTGAAGTCTGGGTGAGAGGATTTGTATCTTAAGAGGCTTTAAATAAGAAGTTATACACAGTATGGTTTGCATTCTCTGAGACTTGGTCTCTCTCCTCCAGTGTTCCTCTTCCTAGTTATACTTGAAGATATTTATACATTTTTATTTCAGGGAAGCACCCCTGACATGCTTAAGTTGGTGATCACTGCTAATGGTTTGCAGGTGTATCTTTGCAAAATCTTTACCATGGCAGGAACTGTGAACTTGACTAAAGCTAGAGTGCCCTCTTTCCAACAACTCAACTGAGGTACCTGCACAGCCTCAGTTGACCTCACCTCACGCACCTCATGGGTTTTTCAAGAACCAATGTTGGTGGCCTCTGGCAGAAGATTGGAGAAAGAGGAGAAGGAGAAATTAGCTTTTGCTGGATTTGTGGAGTGGATGGGGATTTTCATAGCAATACTATCATTTCCAAGTTGTGGGGATCAAATTTTTCCAAAAAATGCAGACAGACAAGAGTAAAAGAAATATGAAATAGGCACCCAGGAAAACAGTACCTATGTTTAGTGAATTGTCTACACTTCTGCTGTGAGTTATAGCTGGTTATTTGTATAAAAATTAATCTCATAATTTATAGTCCATGTCATTGTAAAGTTTTCTCTACTTTTCTAGTTATTTGGGTTAGATATAAATGCATACTAGTTATTTATGATAGCAAAAGTTATAATTTTAATGCCATCAGTTGTTTGGTTTTTAAAATTATATAATATGCATCAGCTTGTATAATATAAACATCATCTGTTCAAAATGATCTGAAATGATTCTCTTCAAATCATTCTGGGCTTAATGACTTCTTGTAATTTTCATACAAACTCCAATATCTTCTTTGTTTGTAAATATAGTCACACTTTTCTCTTTTGGAGGCTGTAGTTATTGTATATTTTTATAATAATAATCTGTATTATATTCTTAATTAATTTTCACCATACTATATTTTATTTTGTTTTGGATTTTCTCTCTTGTTAGTTTAATATTTCATGTTTCAGTGCATGTACAATAAAATTGGCTAAATTACTTCATTTTTTAGGAATGGTGTATTTACACATGCAACTTCATTACAGTTGTTCAACAAGTATCTGAAACCATAAACATGTTCATATTATTTGAAAAAGTAACACTATTTTTAAGAAATCTTCCCTAAGTAATAAACCACTTTTAAGTGAACAACGTTAGAAGTGAAGCTTTTCATATATGCATTATATATTACAGCAAAAATCAGAAACCATATAAAATATCACTGACAATCAGAAAATGTGTGACATGATATTTTATCAATTAAGTTTTATAACTCTAATAAAATAAATCATTTCAATAAGAGCAAAGAGACAAAACACTCTAGCCCCAGGAAATACACTAGTCATTCAATGAGAAAATTTTTTTCCTTATTTTGGGGAGGGCGGTGGTTCCCTGGGTGGGAATTGAACCCAGGCTGCAGCATTGAGAGCACCAAAGTCTAGCCACTACACCACCAGGGAACTCCCTGAGATATTTAATTTTGATTATCACAAAGTGTTTGTTTTTCTGGAGATGACTCTCTGGTGAGTAATTACTAGACACAAATTGAAGTCAGGGCATGAAAAGATTTTCAACAAAGATGGTTCAACATTTGAAAATCAATCAATGTGATACACCACACAAACAAAATAAAAGATAAAGACCATATGGCCATATCAATTGATGAAGAAAAAGCTTTTGACAAAATACAACATCCATTTATGATCAAAACACCAAATAAAATAGGTATAGGAGGAAAGTATCTCAATATAATAAAGGCCATATATGACAAACCCTCAGCTAACATCATATTGCATGGGAAAAAGCTGAAGCCTATTTCCCTAAAATAAGGAACAAGACAGGGATGCCCCCTGTCACCACTGCTATTTAATATAGTACTAGAAGTTCTAGCCACAGCAATCAGGCAAGAGAAAGAAATAAAGGGTATCCAAATTGGAAAAGAAGAGGTCACTATTTGCAGATGGCATGATCCAATATATAAAGGATTTCAAAGATTCCACCAGAAAACTCTTAGAAACTATAAATGAATACAGTAAAGTCACAGGATATGAAATCAATGTACAAAAATTAACAGCATTCCTATATACAAACAACGAATCCACAGAAAAAGAAATGAGGAAGTCAATTCCTTTTGCTACCACAACAAAGAAAGTTAAATACCTGGGAATTAACAAAGAACATGACAGACCTATACATGAAAAACTATACACAATTTTGAAAGAAATTGAAGCAGACAGTAAGAAATTGAAAAATATTCTGTGTTCATGGATAGAAAGACTTAACATTGTTAAAATGGCCCTTTTCCCCAAAGCAATCTACAGATTTAATGCAATACCTATCAAAATCCCACAATCATACTTTCGCAAAATAGACAAAAGAATGATCAGATTTATATGAAACCATAAAAGACCTTGGAATGCCAAAGCAATACTACATAAAAAGAATAAGACTGGTGACATTACACTCCCTGACTTTAATTTATATTACAAAGCATCAATAGTCAAAACAGCTTGGTATTGGCAGAAAAACAGAAACATAGACCAATGCAGCAGAACTGAAAACCCAGAAATAAATCCACAAATTTATGGACAAATAATTTTTTTAAAGGAGCAAAAAACATGCAATAGGGAAAGGACAGCCTGTTTAGTAGGTGGTGCTGGGAAAACTGGAAAAACATATGCAAAAGAATGAACCTGAGCTGTGAACTCTCACCACATACAAAAATTAACTCAAAATGGATTAAAGACCTTCATATAAGACCTGCAACAATAAACTGTATAGAAGAAAACATCGGTACTAAACTTACAGACCTAGGACTCGAGGAAGACTTCCTGAACCTGACCTCAAAGGCAAGGGAAGTAAAGTAAAAATAAATGAATGGAACTATATCAAACTAAAAAGCTTCTGCACAGCAAAAGAAACCATCAACAAAACAAAGAGATAGCTCACTGAAAGGAAGAAAATATTTGCAAATAACATGTCAGATAAGGGTCTAATATCTAAAATATATAAAAACTAATATGACAACAACAACAACAACAACAAAACAACCCCATTAAAAAGTGGACAGAAGAACTAAACAGACACTTCTTCCATGAAGAAATACAAATGGCCAGCAGATATATGAAAAAATACTCATCCTCATTAGCTATCAGGGAAATACAAATCAAAACCACAGTGAGATATCATCTCACACCTGTTAAAATGGTTATTATCAATTAGAGAATGAATAACAAGTGCTGAAGAGGAAGTGGAGAAAAAGGAACTCTTGCACAGTGCTGGTAGTAATGGAAATTGGTAAAACCACCGTAGAAGACACTGAGGAGGTTCTTCAGAAATTTGGGAATGGAGTTACCATATGACCCAGCAATCCCCCTTCTGGGGATCTACCCAAAACCTTGAAAACCTTACTCTGTGAGGACTTATGTACCCTAATGTTCATTGCAGCACTGTTCACAGTGGCCAAAACATGGAAACAACCCTGTGACAGATGGCTGAATAAAGAAGCTGTGGTACATGTACACAATGGAATATCACTCAGCTATAAGAAAAGATGAAATATTGCCATTTACAACAAAATGGATTGACCTGGAGATCATCATGCTAAGCGAAATAAGCCAGAGAGAAAAAACAAAAATCTGTATGATGTCACTCATATGCATAATATAAAACTGAAAGCGACAAAGGAAAAAAACGAACAAACAAACAAATAACCTATGGACACAATCAATAGTTTAATGTTTATTTGGGGACAAGTGGGGAGGGGTTGGAAGAAGGGGGAAGTGGTGGAAGGGGAGGAAGGGGAAGCTAAATATATGGTGATGGAAAGAGAAGTCATATTAGATGGTGAACGTATCATGTAAGTTGACAATGCAGTGTAGAATTGTTCACCTGAAACCTATGTAATTGTTGCTAACAGATGTCACCCCAATAAATCTAACAATAAAAATAAATGAAAAAAAGATTTTCATTAAAATTTCTTCTCAACTTTGAAGTGCACATAGCTGTGTCTTGCTCTCTTGTTCTCTATCAATATCTATATCTCTCTCTATACATACATATATATAAATTTAAATTTTTATATTTTTATATTTGGTGCCATACAATAGTGTATTAGTTTCAGGTATACAAAACAACATAGTAATTACATATTTAAATATCTCACAAAGTTATTACCACTGTGAGTCTAAAAACCCATCAATAACTATGCATAGTTATCACAGTATTATTGAAGATGTTTTCTATGTTGTAATTTATATCCAGGTCAGATTTTTTTCCATTTTAGGTACATTTTCAGAAAAATATATACAATGAGGCTGTCCTCCTTCATTGCTAAATTTAACCAAGGAACTTTGGGTTTCTTGACTTTATTTAAATCAGAAATGTGTAGATATCAGTGGAAAGTATTACAGAAATAGTCATAAAAGTTATCAATGAAACTAAATTATTAGCAACTAAGCTATACCAGGTAGGCAGTCTTTCAGTTTCCTTTATAAAAGAATTGTGGGACCTAATTCAAATGCACAATCAAACTAATCCTGTAAGTATATTGGAAGCTGGAGAAACCAAAGTTTTACAGGTTCAGTAATTTGCCCAAGGCCACAGAGCTAATAAAAAGTACAGTAATATTTGAATCCATGGTCTTTGCTGAGAAGGTAAAAGTTTGAGAGTGGTTGTTTGAAAGGCAGTTACTGGAGCATTTCCATACACTTATAAAGCTTCTGGCAATTTTCATGTGTGCTGCTAATTTATTGTATTTACAATAATTTTAGTATTCAATTCATCAAGGATATTTATTTTAAAAACAACAAGAATAGAAAAGACAGTTCCAATGGAAACTAAAACAAAAATTAATGAGTCACTTTAAAAATTATAATAGCAGACAAAAAAGGGAAACTATTCCATGCTTCCACTAAGAGGAAAGATTCAGAATAAGTATAGAATAAGAGAGAGAAATAGATTGGGGTTGCCAGGGGCTGGAAAAAGTGAAGGGTTTGGGTGAGGAATTCCTATTTGGGAGATAAAATATTTCACAGCTTGATAGTGATGATGGATGAACTAAATGCTCATGAGAGTACAGTTAATTATGATAATTATTAAATTTTACTATAATGAATTTAAAAGGTTAATGTAAGAGATTATATAAATGTGCATAAATAAATTAAAGATAAAACCAACAAAACCAATGGAAGACAACTAAAGGGATATTCAGATGGGGAATAGCATTGAAGGTGTTGTATAGGAAATGGTGCTGGAGGTCATTTTATATCCTGCCACTGGTGTGGAAATACTGGTCACAGTAAACATCACCAGGTTTTGGGCTGGGTCAGTGGAAGTTAAGCTTGACACTCCAGGTAAAGGCCTCATGACATGACCTGCAAGCAGACCCGGAAGTTTTCCCTGAGTGGACTGGGTTGGTGGACTTTCCTGGCCATTTCTGGGCCTGGTTTTAAAGACACCACCATGGTTACACTCACTGAGTTTATTCACTTGCCACGAATGGAAGGACATACCTGCCTCTCACGCAGAAAAACATAGAATATGTGTCTTCACTGACTAGGTCATCACTGGTGTTTTGTCTGAAGCTCTGCAGTGACAGAGACCAGCAGCTAGTGTGGAGGAACCAAAGCCATTCTGCTTACCTGAATTTGAGCCCCCAGAACAGGCACAGACTGTTTCAGCACAGACCTCAATTTGGT
The DNA here is from genome assembly GCA_004026885.1 of Lyroderma lyra. Lineage (NCBI taxonomy): Eukaryota > Metazoa > Chordata > Mammalia > Chiroptera > Megadermatidae > Lyroderma > Lyroderma lyra. Next base: position 21,423 of record PVJL010012347.1, on the reverse strand, counting down.
AACTTGACATTGCCCTGGAGGGTTCAGAATAAACCCTAGGCAAAATCACTCTGGCCTCCGTATCCCAGCTAGCCAAACTTGACCTTTGGTGTGAATTTGACCAGCCCCTTAGACTCCTGAGTCTTATTCAGCCAGCTTCTGCTCAGGAAATGCCCTCCTTAGGTGAACACCCCAACCCTCTCCCACCACACACACACACACACACACACACACACACACACACACACACAGGAAGAAACATAAAGCTGTTAAGATAAGATCAGAAAACTGGCCTCTCCTGGCCTTGATCACCTTCAGCCTTCTCGTGTAACCTTTGCCTTGCTCTGAAAATTGACAGAGACATCTGTAGTGAGACCTGAACAAAACCTGAATCAGGAGAAAGTATTTCAACTTTAGGCTTTCCTTAGGCCACTGCCACATGCCCTGGGCACAGAACAAGTACACATTATACTACATGAAATATCTCCAAACAAGTGAGCTGGGCAAGAATTTCTTACAAATGTGATTGCCTGGTTACCTGGCCTGCAGGTTTTGTTGGGCTCTATGATCAGAAAGTGAAGTCACTGCCTTGGATTTCTTACCTGGGCTGCTTCTTAAGACAAGGCCTCTCTCAGTTGGGGACTGCTTACGCTTTACCCCATGCCAAGTGCAAACACAGCCACACTAGCATGGCCAATCCCACACACCTAGAAGGCTTGGGTTCTGCCACCCCTAACATTGAGGATCCAGAGCTGAGTTAAGGCCTAGCCTTATTTTCTCACCAGTGATGTGATTCTGGACAAACCAGTTTTTTATTTTTTCTGCCCTTCCTAGTTCTCATCTACACAGTGTTGGTCTTTCTAGCCTTTATTTCACAGACTGTCATTAGACACACACACACACACACACACACACACACACGTAGTGCTTGGAACCCCTGGGCTGGGGGTCACATGAGCTCAGGCAAGATATAACAATGGGGCAATAATGATAATGCTGGAAAAAGTACTGAAAACAGTACCAACAAGGTAAGCTGGGTCTGCTCTGGCATTTAGTTACTCTCACTGATCCTCTTTCTTATGTTTCATAAGGTTTGAAATTATCTGAAATTCCAACATTATCTTCTTGGGCATATAATATTACAAGTTTTTCCTTTATATTTAGTGTCAGGTCAAAGCACCTCATCTTGGCCTATGTGCTAAGTAGTCTCACAGTGGCTGCCAGTGTGCCTACCTCCATTTCAACCATCCCTGTGCTAGCCTCTATTCTTGAAGCTACATGGAATTAGCGATGGGTGTAAAATATATAATAAAATAAGGCAAAATGATGGATGTCATTTTTAATGCTGAATGAAAAGTTTATGACTCTCTTTGTTCACTCTGCATGTGTGTGTCTCCCTTTGTGTCTGTTTCTCTCTGTAATTTTCTGTCTCTTGGACCCTGTCACTCTCTGTACATGTCTCTTTTGGTTTACCTCACTGTTTTTATTTCTGTGTGTCTCTGTCTCTTTGATATCATATTCACCAAAGGGAGTCACCTATTACATTCTGGCATATTAACCCCCAATGCAACAAACAAATGAACAAACAAACAAAAAACAAAAGATTTCCAACCTCAGGGAAATTCCAACCCTGAATTTCTTGATGGAGCTGAATCTATGCTTGATGTTGCAGACAAACCCCGCTTAGTGTGAACCTCAGTTGACAGTGAAGCCCAGACTTCTGGATGACCTTGAGGCAGAGGCTCCCACTCTACGGAACTTGGGGCCTGATTATAGAGACTTATATGGGGTTTGTTTCCATAAGTGCTAAGTGCGTGTACTGCAGTTACTTAGCAGACAACCACCACGTCCTTGCAGCCCAGGTCTGGCCCTGCCCTTGTTACCTTCCAGCTCTCTCCAGCTACCCAGACTTTTTTTGAACCTTCTCTCTGGACAAATGTATTGTATTTGTGCTTTAAGTTTCTGTCCCTTTGAGCTCCCCTACACCAGCACACTGTTTAGTGACTTCTGCAGGCATGCTTTCTCTTACCCTCTGATTACAGCATTAATGTTACCCTGGAAGCCTTTTGGTCAAACTTAGAGTCTATGGTCCTTCCTCCAGCACTCATTGTTCTCTTTCACATGAATTATTTCTCATGCTGCATCCATGTCTCTTTCTTGGCTTTTAGCTTTTGGGGGCTAAGACCATGTGGGTACTGTCAACCCTTCTTAGGTTGAGTGTAGCAGGCAACAAAGCTAAAATATTGTGAAAATGTCTCAGAACTTCCTCTAGTCTGTGAGCAGCTCACATTGTGAAGTTGGATGCTAATATCAACAGTGCATGTTGCTCAGAAGCAACAAACACCCAGAAGGAGCTCTTGTGTTTTCCAATTCTTGGGCCATTGAGCACAGTGGGAACAGCTTGCCCTCTTGTGGTTAAGCCCAGTACTGCACCACAGGCGGGAAATCCTGAAGTTAGAACACACTGGTTTTCTCAATTCTGTTTGTATACCTAAGACCAGGGGGAAAGGGGGCTGAGCCTACAGGATCCAGGAAAATGTGAGAAACCTCAGGAGTAGTCCTCACTTCCCTCTCTCTCTCCACTGTTCTGGTGTGTCCAGTTCAGTTCAAAGGTCTCTCACCCAACCTGGGCAATGACTCAGCCTACCTCCAAATCTGCTGAATTTTTAACAAGGATGGTCTTGCCCCTCATTTCTGGGCCAGTATTCCAGTTTTCTGCCACATTTCTGCATGACCCAGGCCTATTAGCCTGCAACATGCCTTTGGCTCAGAAGGATTTCTAGGGTGTAAAAAACATTTGCTGGGGACACAGAATACACTGAGTCCTGACAGAGAACAAGGGAAAACATGCCATTTTGCAGACTGTGAGTCTGTTGTTTTCACCACATCTACACGCATTATCTTAGAGAAGTGAAAGCTGAGGTGTTTTCTCCTGAACTTCTCCACACTGCGTGTGTCTTCTCCTAGTTATAGCTGTACAGAGTGGAGACAGAGATACCATACTTTGTTATTTCCAGGTTCCCAGGAATGATGCTGGTTCAGAAAAAACCCCTAAGCACTTGGCTTATTCTGCCCATTACCCTGCCTATTTATGGGCTCTGGGCATGATGCCCAGAAACTGGGTAGACATGCATTATGACAGAGCTTCCTCCAACAACTTTTGTTTTACTGCATGATAACCTCTTGAGTGTGCATTTCCCTTTGTACCTCCAGATAGGCAGTCATTGTGTGTTTGTGTGTGTATGTGTGGTAATACTCTGTCATAGGGCTGTTAAAAGGAATAACAACACATTACTTATATATTTTTAGTAAAAATCTGAATAGGACAGCTGGCTCAGAAATCAGGAGTGTTCTCCAAGGTTTGATATGGGGGAGAGTTTTATAAACAAACAGAAAAGTTTTGCAGCAATACAGAAAAATGTCCTCATACTTTGAAAGAAATCTGTGTGCTTACTTACATTGCTGGGGTCTGGCTCTTCGAGGTGACACCTAAAATGATATGTGCACCTGTAGAGGCTGTGAACAGCTTGTGTATAGAAGCTGACATCAATTTTTGAGGGTGTAGATGTGCTCACACTTTTTTGTGTCACCTTAATTCACAGCAGAGTATTGGACACTCCAAACATTTGGAGAACCCAGTCAAAATTCAGGTGTCACATCTTTACTGACCAGTGAATGCCACCCTGTGCCTATGCACCCAGGATCTCTGTGCTGGAATAGAAAAAGGCAAGGTGTGGTATTGTCTCTGCTTTGAAGGGAGATTTTTAAAGAGAACCAAGGACTTTGGCTGCTTGGAAGTTTCAGAAGCATGCTGAGTGTCATAAAACACAAAGCTGATAGGGCCACACATCAATTGGGTGGCTGCCCCATGCAACATCAAGCCAAGTGGTACTCAAGAGTCCTATTGCATTTCACTGGTCAAAGCAGAAACCTTTATTGCCCCTTGCTATGTCGTCAGTCCAGCTAACTCTCCTCCTGCATGAACCAGGCTGAGAACCATGGCCTTGAAGACTCTCTCTATTCTGTGCATATTCAGAGGACCAGATTGGTATGAACCATGGCAGCCTGCTCTGGGGTCCTGGCTGAAGAGGGATAACGAGGCAAGAAGTCACTGTAGGTGGACTGCTTCAGTAAGATGAGCCTCCTGGATGGTGCAAACAGATGTATGCACTTGGATTTGTGGTGCTGTGACCTTTTGAAGATCCTGGAACTTACCTGACCAAGTGTCTGACAGGATCCTACATTCTCAAGCTTCCTCCAACACAAACAGTGAATTTTGTAAACAAGTGGACTTGCAATGCTTTTAAAACCCAGGTGGGCAACAATGATTGCCACTTTGGACTTTTCTGATCTTGGAGCATGCCCTGGCAGAGTCTGGGATCAGACTTATTAATGAGGATGAACTTGGGAAGAATGAAAGAGTAAAAGAACTGAAGTCTGGTGAGGGAATTCACATCCTGGAAGGCTTAAAGTAGGGACTGCACACCCTGCCAGGCTGGTTTGCATTCTCTGAGACTTGGTCTATTGTTTCTGGACTGTGTCTATCAAGATATGGTTGGAGATAATTTGGAATTTTTGTTCCAGGGAAGCTGTCCCAACTCACTTCAGTTCATGATAACCATTAGGAGTTTGTAGGTGTAACTTTGCCAAATACCTGCCATGGTAGAAACTATGAATTTGGCTAAAGCTAATACACACCTGTTCAACCCACTTTCCTGAGGCACTCACGCAGCATTGGACCACTTCCCTCAATATGCATAGTGGATTTTTAAACCATGAACTTTAATGGCCTCTGGCAGAAGTTTGGAGAAAGATGAGAATGACAAATTAGCTCTTGCTGTGCTGGTGGCATTTGTAGAGATGTTTATAGCAACACTATAGGTAAGAAATTGAAGGTATTCAGGTTTTACAAAAAATGCAGCCAGACAAGGGATAACAAAATACAAATGAGGCACCAGTGCCAACAGTAGTTATGCTAACTGAAGTGTCTGCAAGTCTGTTGTAAATTTTAGCTGGTTGTTGGAATAAAATTAAATCTTATAATAATTTATAGAAAGCATCATAATTGTAAATAAAATTTTATTCTAAATTTGTGGTTACTTGTGCTAGAAATAAATGCACACTAGTTTTTTTGTAACTGTAGTTGTAATTTTAATGCTGTTACTTGTTTTGTTATTAAAATCATATGATGTGCATCAGCTTGTATACCATTAACATTATCTGTTCAAAATGATCTGAAGTGATTCTTCTTAAATATTTCTGACCTCAATTTTCTCCATAACTTTGACAGAATCACCAATATCTACTTAGTTTTTAAATATAGTGACATTTCTTTTCTGCAGATGATATTGTTGTACATTTTTATAGAAATAATCAATATTATATTTTTAATTGATTTTCACAATGCTGTATTTGACTTTGTCATGGATTTTTTCTCGTTTGTTTAATATTTCATATTACAGTGCTTGTGCAGTGAAATTGGCTAAATACTTTAATTTCAAAGGAACTGTACATTTAAACATGCCATTTTTATACAGTTGTTCATTAATAAGTATCTGAAATCATTAACAAGTTTAATGATTATCTAAGAAATTATCCCAAGTTAATAAAACACTCTTAAGTGAACAAGATTACAAGTGGAGGTATGCGTATGTGAATTATGTAATACAATAAAATACAGAAACCATATAAAACACCCCTGAAAGTCACATAATGAATGACTTTTTTATTAATTAAATTCAATAACTTTACAAAAAAAATCATTTTAGAAGAGCAAAACATTCTAGCCCCAAGAAGTACACTAGTTATGAGATGAGAGATGCCACTTTGATCATTGCAGAGTGTTCATTATTTTGAAGGTAACTCTCTTCTGAGTCATTACTGGATATTAATCAAAGTCAAGATTTAATTTTATTCCAACAACCAGCTAAAATTTACAACAGACGTGTAGACAATTCAGTTAGCATAACTACTGTTGGCACTGGTGCCTCATTTGTATTTTGTGCACTAAAAATTTTCTTTATAATTGCTTTTCAACTTTGCAGTGTGAACAGTTTTTTAGGTATATTTTTAATTTAAAAATTATTTTCTAATATTTGGTGCCATACAATTTCATATTAATTTCCATTGTACAAAACAACATAGTAATTACATTTTTATATGCCTCACAAAAAGATTACTACAATAAATCTAATAATCCATCTGTCACTGTACATAATTATTATAATTTTATTGAGTATATTTTCTGTACTGTATGTTACATCCCCATGAGTGGTACTTTTTTTTTAAGTTTAGGTACATTTTCAATAACATATACAGAAAGAGAATGTCTTCCTTAATTTTCTAAACATCACTGACCAACTTTGTGTTTCTAGTGTCTTAATTAAAGCAGAAATGTGTCAAGATCAATGAAAGTTTTATAGGAATATTCATATAAGATAACAATAGGATTACTTCATTAGCAACCAAGCTGTCCCTCATGGGCATTCCTTCTATACAGTTCCCTGTATAGAAGAATGGTAAGACCTAATTAACAAGCATGATCAAGCTAATCCTGTAAAATATATTGAAAGCTGGAGAAACAGAGGTTTTACAGATTGACTAACATGTTCAATGCCACAAAGCTAGTAAAAAGTACAAGAATATATGTGACCCCATGTTCTGTGCTATGAAGATAACAGCATGAGAGTGCTAGTTTCTTGATTTCAGGTTAACAGAGTTTCTCCATACATTTATCAGGTTTCCACTAATTTTCACAAGTGTTGGTTATTCACTGTATTTACAGAAGGATTTTATTTTATATATTTAATATTCAATTTATCTGGAGTTTTAATATTTAAACAACAATAAAAACATTCCCAATAAAAACAAAAACAGAAATTAATGAAAAAAAATCTTCATGAAAGAAGAAGAAAGAAAATGAATTTTATGCTTTGAATAATAGGAAAAATCCAGAATAAGTTTGGCATCCAAGAGAGAAATAGATTAATGTTGCCAAAAGCAGAAGAAAAAAAGTGGAAAGTTGAAGAGTTTCAGTGAGAAATTTTGTTTTGGGAGATGAAATATTTCACAGGTTGATAGTGATGATGGATGTACTAAATGTTCATGAAAGTAAACTTTATTATGATAATTATTGAATTTTACTATGATGAATTTAACACTTTAACTGAAGATATTATATACATGTACAAAGTAAATAAAAGAACAAACCAAAAAGAAAAAGATAATAAAAAGTCTAACAATAAAAAGGAATTAAAAAAAAAAGAAAAAGAAAATAAATCTATGTGGTAAGCCACCAAAAAAAAAAAAAAAAAAAAAGAAATGTTCAGATGGGGGACAGGATTGAAGATGTACAGGAAACAGTACAGGAGTGTGTTCCAGATTCAGCCACCACTGTCAAGGTACTGGGCACAATGACATCCATGAGTGTTCTTGAAACACCAGAGCTTGCACTGCTGACTGCTTTATTTTCTTTTTCTTTTTTTTTATTTAAAAAAAATTTTTTTTAATTCATTTTTATTGTTAGACTTATTGGGGTGACATCTGTTAGCAAGGATTACATAGGTTTCAGACATACAATTCTACAGTGCATTGTCAACTTGATGTATAATAAGGTCACCACCTAATGTGACTTCTCTTTCCATCACATTATATTTAGCTTCCCCCCTCCTCACCCACCCCCTCCCCTCTCTCCCCTCCCTAACCCACTTGTCCCCAAATAAACATTAAACTATTGATTGTGTCCATGGGTTATTTGTTTGTTCATTTCTTTTTTCTTTGCTTTCAGTTTTATATTCCACATATGAGTGAAGTCATATAGTTCCTTGTTTTTTCTGTCTGGCTTATTTCACTAATGGAATATTACTCAGCTATAAGAAAAGATGAAATATTGCCATTTGCAACAAAATGGACGGACCTGGAGATCATCATGCTTTATTTTCATGAGTGCTGAGTTCTATGTGAGGCCCAGGTCCCTTCCAGGACTTGCTCCAGACACCTGACCCCCACCGCTCCAGAGAAGAAAGGCTATCTGATGGTGATAGACTTGCAGCTCCATCACCATCAGATAAATTTGCAGCTCTGGAACAGTTGCTCAAGGTGGACACTCCTTAAAATCTGGATATGCCTTTGACATTGACTGACTTCCGCTTTCCCAACAAGCTTCCACAGGGTCTGAACAGAGCTGTGATTTCTGAGCTGGAGCTGAAGTGGGGACAGAAGCAAAGGTAACCCATGTTTTTACTTTCCAAGTTTATTTCAAACCTAGAGCCAATGACCAAGCTCTCAGAAAAGCAACATTTCCTGGGTACAAGAACAGATGTTGGTCTGAATCCCAACTTTTTAACTGGCCAAGTGCCAGCCTTTGGGGCTTCTCACTGTGTGTGTATGACATTGAGCCCTGTGGGCTCCTGTGTAGCTCCCACTGGCCCTTTTCAGCATGAGACTCTGGTTCCTGAGATCCAGGTCTTCAGGCTCAGCCAGCACAATTTGCACTTGGCACTCTAGGTCAAAGCCTATGGTTAAAACCTGTGAGCAAAACCTGGTGGTTCCCCTCTGAAGAGGCCAAAGTGTTGTCTGGGCTGGTGGCCTCAGCTGGAAATTTCTGGGCCCAAGTTTTAGAGACACCAAGGTTCTGTGGTGGCCCTTGGTGGCATGGCATTCTTGCCTATCATGCAATAGACAAAGAGTGCATGATCCCATGACTAAGTCATTGCTGATGTCTTGTCTTGAGCTCTGCAGTGACACTGACCAGCAGCCTATGTGGAGGCATCAAAGACCTTCTGCCCACCTGGCCTTGAGCTTTCAGAACAGGAACAGGCTGTATCAGTACAAATCTCAACTCAGTGGGATCACATCTTGTGAAGTGCTTGGAATAAATTCTAGGCAGAGCAGCTTTATCTTTCACATCCCAACTAGCCATCCTTGACCTGGATTTTGAGCTTGATAAAGCTCCTAGATTACTGAACTCTCCTAAATTGGCTACTGCTTAGGGCATGCCCTCTTTATGTAAACACCCCCTCGCCAGCATCTCTCTCTCACACACACGTACACATAAAGGGAGAAAATGTAATGCTGTCAAGATAGGATCAGAGGGCTGGCCTGTTTTCACCTTGATTGCTATGGGTCCTCTCATGTTACCTTTGGCTTTCTTTGAAAAATGGCCAGAGGTTTTGGAGTGAGACCTGAACAATACCTGGGGGAAGAGAAAGCGTTTAATCTATAGGCTTTTCTGAGGCCACTTCCACAGGACCTGGGGACACAAGAAGAAAACATTATACTACTTCGAATGCCTCTAATCAAATGAGATAAGCAGGGGCTTCTTCAAACTATGGCTGCCTGGTAACCAGGGATCCAAGTTCTGTTGGGCTCTATAATTAGGAAGTGTGGTCACTGCCTTGAGTCCCCTACCTGGGTTTCCTACTGAGAAGAGGCCTCTCCAAAGACTCTCTGGTTGGTGCCTTCTCATCCTTTACCAAACCATGCCATGTTCATACATAGTTGCCCCAGGACAGCTCACCCTAAATACAAGGAAAACTTGGGTGAATCCCAGGCCCTAACTTTATGGATCCAGAGTTGAGTTCACACCTGGAATTTTTTTGTCACCAGTGATGTGATTGTTGACACCCCTGTCTTTTTTGGGTCTTCCTAGTCTCCCATCTGCACAGAATTTGTTTTGTAACAGCTACTTCTCAAGCTGTCTTGAGACATAAATACAGGTGTAGTTCTTGGAATTCCTGAGCTGAGGTCATATGAGTTCAGTCACAGATGTAATAATAGGGTGATTAGCAAAATGCTGGACAGAGCACTGAACACAGTGCCCACAGGCTGGGTTTGCTCTGGGACCAGTGAGTTCCATCAGCACTCCTGCTTGTGTTCAGGATGGTTTAAATGAATGGAAATTCTGACATCATTACCTTTGGCATAGAACTTCCCAGGGCCTCCTGTTATGTTTAGTCACACATTTATGTGCCTCATCTCAGCTTATGTACTGCGAGGCCTCTCTGTAGCTGCCAGTGTTCCTACCTCCACATAAAACATCTCTCTTCTAGCTCCTTTGCCTGAAGCTGGATAGATTTTGTGACTGGGTTTTAAACTATATGATAGAATGGAGTGAAATGATGGTGTCAATTCTAACACTGATGTGAAAATTTTATGACTCTGCTGGCTCTGTCTCTCTGTGTCTCACGTGTGTCTTTGTGTTTCTCTCTCTGTCATTGTCTCTGTCTCTTGGACCCTGCTTCTCCCTGTACATATCTCTTTCTGTTTGCCTCACTGTTTATCCTTCTGTTTGTCTCTCTCTGTTTCTCCTATCTCATTATATGGAAAGACAAGGTGACATATTATAAACTGCTCTATGAGGCACCAGTGCAAATTTAAATAAGTGGGTCATAGACAGTAAAGACTGTGACCCCTGTTCAAACTGAATCCTGCTAATAACCCATGTGTGGCTCCCCAGACTTTGCCTAGTGCAAGCCTCAGTTGACACTCAGCCCAGCCTCTCAGGAGCCCTTGAGAAAGTGGTTCCCAGCTCTGCTAAACCTGGTACCTGATAACAGAGACTGTGTGTGATATAGTTCAAGTTTGTTCCCATAAGTGTTATGTGAATGGAATGTGGTCACCCCACATTTAAGAAGCACATGCCTGCAGATGGGGTCTAGACCTGCCCTACTTAACTCCCAGCTCTCTCCAGACACCATGATTCCTAATGAAATTCCTCTGTACTATAATTTATTTCTGCCTCCAAGTCTTTGTCAATTTGAGCTCCCCTACACTGGGCCACTGATCTTCTGCAGAAATGGGTCCACTTACACTCTCTTCACAGCACAAATGTAACGAGGGAGGCCTTTCAAATACACCTAGAGTCTGTGGTCCTCCCTGCAGATCTAAATGTTCTCTCTCATAGGAAATTTCTCTCATGCTGAGTCCATGACAGCATCCAGGCTTTGAGCTGCTAGAGGTCAGAGACTGTATTGGTATTCTCAGTTCTGCATTCTGCATACAGTAAGGACAGCAGTCACCAAGCTGAGAAAATAGTAAAAAGGTCTCAGAATGTCCTCCTTTCTGTGAGTGCTCAAATTGTAAGAATGGATGCTAATAATCAATAATGCATGTTTCTTAGGGGCAGAAGACACTCAGAATGACCTCTTGATCCTTGCACCATTGAAAAACAGTGGGGCCAGCTTTTTTTTTTAATTCATTTTTATTGTTAGACTTATTGGGGTGACATCTGTTAGCAAGGATTACATAGGTTTCAGGCATACAATTCTACAGTGCATTGTCAACTTGATGTATAATAAGTTCACCACCTAATGTGACTTCTCTTTCCATCACCTTATATTTAGCTTCCCCCCTCCTCTCCCACCCCCTCCCCTTTCTCCC
>PVJL010012346.1:0-37779 GCA_004026885.1 Lyroderma lyra | reverse complement strand
GGGAGAAAGGGGAGGGGGTGGGAGAGGAGTGGGGGAAGCTAAATATAAGGTGATGGAAAGAGAAGTCACATTAGGTGGTGAACTTATTATACATCAAGTTGACAATGCACTGTAGAATTGTATGCCTGAAACCTATGTAATCCTTGCTAACAGATGTCACCCCAATAAGTCTAACAATAAAAATGAATTTAAAAAAAAAGAGTGGACTAGGTGCTGCCATCAGTGCATAGCTTCCTAAGGGCAGTACTTCAAGGGTGACCCTAGTGATATTCAGCAATGAGGTATGTAGCACTTTTTCTAGAGTGAGTTTGCAAACTTAATTGTCACACCTTGTATACTAATTATTTATTAAAATATTTTTGATAATTATGAAATATATTGATATTAATTCATTTCTGTGTTTGGCACCTTGTCTAATATACTTTTTGTTAATTACTATACATTTTTCAATTGATCTCTTCATTTTTCCAGCTATAGAATTAAATCATATGATAATAATGATAACTTCCTTATTTTCAATATTTATAGCTTTCATTTTGTTCTACTGTCTGAAGACGGGAACACTTCTAGAATATTGTTCGATAATTATAGTAAAAAGAACATCTCTGTCTTCTTTCTAATTTAATTTAATTTATTTCATAATTAAACTTAATGCTAGTATTTGACTTGTTATGATATTTTTCTAAAAAAATCATAACAATAAAATATCTTATTTTTTCCTTTTTTTCCTTAAGAGTTTTTGCCATGATACATACTAACATGTCTTAAAATGGTCATGAGTCTTTAAGTATATGATGTTGATTTGTATAAATATAGTTCTTAGTAATGAACAATTCTTGCATACAAAGTATAAATTCTACTTTGTCATAGAGCACTTTTTTTCCTCCTATACCCTGGAATTCATTCACTAATGTTTAGTTGAAAATTTTAGTCTTTATTTTTATAAGTAATATTGTAGGCCCACAGTTTTCTGCTTAGTAATCCTCTTAATTTTTTAATCAGAATTATGCTAGCTCGATAGAATAAATATGCTTGCATCCATTATTTTCTTTATTTTGTGAAATATTTTCAATAGCAAATATGATTTCTATTTTCTTTCAATAATACCTATATTAAACAACATTATGTACCAGGTACTGTGCTGAGTATTGAAGATAAATACCTGAGTACTAAAGACATGGTGTTTTTTTGAGAAGGACTTGTAATAGAATCTTTTCCTTGGAAGTTTGAAAGGATTGTCCTGGCCCCAGTTTTAGGCTGTGGAGTGGCGGTACATGCAGTGTTTTACAACCTTCTCATTTCTTTCATTTTAATAAGTACATTCCAGTTTTCTACTTTGTCATTCATATTTTCTTAGAAAATTATTTGTCTCAAAGAGGGTTTGGTGTTGTCTTTTTAATATATTAATCTCCCTCTACAACTACATCCCAGCTCCTAATTTGGGTGTTTCAGTTTCTCTCTTTCTCTCTCTTTTTTTGCCTTTGAGGTGATTGTTACAATATTTATAAAAATATAAATCAAGGAGCAAATGACCCTCCTATCACATGTGGTCTGGTTTTTATTGATAATGTGACAAGAAGGTTTTCCAAATCCGATAGGATACCATGCGTACATTGAAGACGATACGTAGTTTTAAAGAACTCTGTGCTGGGCGACCTGAGGCCCAGAACTCAGTTCTTCCCTGGGACTTGGTTCCCTAATTTCTTACCCGAGAAGCTCGTGCATGTCTGAAGGCCGGTAGCCATGGTTTTGAATCTGCTCCAGAACCTAGAACAGTGACTCTTACGCTTTCATTAGCAATTTGTTGAATTGAGTTCTCTGCTGGAGGATACAGAACTTGATTAGATGATTTCTTGAGGTACATTACAGGTCTAAGAGCCACAATATTATATTAGAAAAACAATTACAGTGATGCAAAGAAACTATTGTCAAAGAGTTAAAGACATCACAGAAATATATAGACCAACTAGGGTTTTCCTTTTCATAAACCATCAGCAACATTGTCATTCATTCTTAATTTAATCATTTACTACCACATTGTTGGGAAAATATTGAATTCTTTTATTTTGAATCCAATAGAGTCAATTCTTTTAGCTATCATTTTATAAGGGGAAAATGAAATGGTTTAATCTTATGACCACAAATGAGTAACAAGTTGTTTCACAGTATGCTGAAATCAATGAATTTTCTTGTGTTACTATATTTTTGTTAGTTGGTTTTTCTAAAGCACAGTCTACAATATATGTTCAGTTGGGTGATTTAATTGGCTTTGAAATTTAAAAAAATATCTCACACTTTAATACTTTTACAGTTCCCTATCAGCTATTAAGTTAAGAGTAAACTTGACAAGTTATGAAAGTAGAGCATATTTCTGTGTTATTCCCTCTTACTAGCATATAGATCCATGGCTATCTTGGTGTTTTTGTTTGCTTGGTGTTTTGTTTTCTTCCACAGGAAGATTGTACTTCCAAGAGAAATGCCTAATGGCTTTGTTTTAGCATTGAATAGTGAACGTTTCCTCACATGATTATCCACATTGTATAGCTTGTTTATCATCAACACTAGATTTGGGGCAAGATGTGCAACATATGACTCTCACATAAGCAATCACTCACTGAAAATTCCATGGAGATATAATCATCTTGAAAACCTAGTATGAGTATAACCTTGTAAAGAGTATTGGTCATATTAGATAATGTTTCTTAAGCTTCTGGATTTGAAGGAGTTTACAGAGTTGTTATATAAAGAAATTTGAAAATCAAGATCATCCAGTTTAAATAATTGGAAAATCATAATGTGAGGGAAGGTAACCCCACATTAGCAGTTACAAAATAGTCATGGGGAAATAAAGTCATAGGAAGTATAGTCAATAATATTTTAATAGCCATATATAGTGCCAGGTAGGGATTGGGCTGAAGAGGGATGGATCAATTTGCAAATTGTATAGATGTCTTGCCACTGTGCTATACACCTGAACTTATTATGCATCAAGTTGACAATGCACTGTGGAATTGTATGCCTGAAACCTATGTAATCCTTGCTAACAGATGTCACCCCAATAAGTCTAACAATAAAAATGAATTAAAAAAAAAAAAGATAATATTGAATGTCAACTATATTTGCAAACTATATTTAATTTTTAAATTATTATTTTGGTGAATTATTTTAATGGAGGCTATAATAGTGAAAGAACTTCTACTTTGGATCCAAGCCAATTTTGCCTTATAAGAGGGCAGTGACTTGTGTACAACCAACTATTATTTTCATTGGGATATCTTTATCTCCAAAACTAAGCCAGTTTTCTCTTTGAATTAAAATAAATGCATATGATTATCTATATATTCTATATATCTTATTTGATTAGACACAATACAGACATTGTGTAGAACCTTTTCTAGAAAATTTTTCCAGAAAAAAAAAGAGATAAAGAAGAACATAGATTGGCTTAGCTTCAGCCAAAAGTGATCACAATGTTTTGAGGAAAGGGGAGTAATGACTTGGGATAAGGAATTCATCCATAATACCCAATGCCAACCTTACTTCTAATAAGATGGATTCACAAAAGTATTATGGCAAAAACCTACTTTGACTCTCAATATCCCATCCTGTAAAGAAAGGAAGAGGTATGTAATACCTAAGGTTCTAGTTCGTATATTTGTTGATGCACGAATTTGTTTCTGTGAGCTCTCATAACTGAAGTTCTTACTTGGAGAATTTGTTGAGAAAATGAAAGGTAAAATATAACCTGAATGGACAAGAACATTTGAGGAAAAGAGCACTATGTTGACGGTGCAGTAGATATATATTATCATTCCGTGAGGTTTGAAGCTCTTGACTTTGTTTCAGAATTGATGGTGAGAAATAGTTAGTGCATGGCAATAAACTGAAGAGGCATAAATCAGAAAGACTCTGAGTTCTGGACTTTTATTAATATTATATGAAGAAACATGTAAGGATTTTACAACTGAATTCTTGCACTCACCTTCTTTAAATGATAGTGCTCATTGATAAGACTTCAGTGACTTTACTGAATACCAAGGCAAGTGGAAATTTTATATAAAATGTTACCTGTAGGAACTTTCTTCTGAAGCCTTGAATCTTCTCCAAATTTCTGCAAGTAGTCCACATTATCAGGGCACTTTGGCAAGAAAGTGAGTTTTCCATTTGATTGCTTGCTAAATTGCAACTATTTGATAAATGACATACATGTCATACAAAGGTATATACAAATGCTCTAATGTTTGACAGAAAGCAATTTTAAAGCTTTTACTTTTGCATTTCATAAATTTATATAATACCTTGGCAAGTGGCAGGAGATTCAGACCATATACATTCCAATATAGGCTTGAATATATTAATATACTTCCCTTTTTTTTTTTGGTATGTGGGTGGTTCCCTGGCCGGGAATCGAACCCAGGTCACGGTGTTGACAGCACCAGCACTGAAACCTTAAGCCACTACACCACCAGGGAACTCCCTATTAATATATTTCAAATAGGAAAAAGGGTAAGTTTGTAGTGTAGCTGCAAAAAATAAAAAATAACCTAAATGTGTATTCATCCACCACATGATATCAAACTTCACTGAGCACTAGATCTAGATATCATTTTATCAGATATTAATCTTGTGTACTTTAAAAAATGGATGGATTTTAAACATCACACTGATATCTTTCACAAAATAATGATGGTGTGTATGATGAGACAGTTTATAATGTAATGTTGGTGTTATCGATTTAAAAATGCTAAAATGGTTTATGAGCATAGTGCTATCACATTTTTTTCTTACATTTTTGGTGTTTCACTTGTCAGATTTAACCTTCTCTAGTCCCTTAGTAAGAGAAAAAAGCCTAGCAACTTTTGAGAAAAATTATATTGGGTAAAAGATTGGTGATGGAAGCCCATAAATGACAGCTAGTTGTCAGTATTGGTTGCAAATCAGTAAATTTATGCTCATGTAATTTTGCTTGCAAATTTAGTGTGAATGTGTCATGTTTTTTTTTTTCTGTTCTTACCTTTCCCATTTAATAAAAAAAAGAAAATTTAAAAAAAACATGGTAAAGTTAATAGGAAATGCACACGCAGATATACAATAATATATAAATTGATGGGAACTTCCTGTCAAACTAAAGAACCTCTCTTTGTTGGTATTGCAAACACAGAATAAAATAATTTGTTGCTGTGTAAATTCTCAGAATGCAATTGAATTGGTAGGAAACAAGAAAGCCACTGACTGTGTTGGGAGACATTAGGAAGACCTCTCCACCTCTCATGAATTTCTCGTGTAATGTAGAAGGGATCTCTTCTGGTGAAATGGAATGTGTATCATGGACCATGAGGCAAATCACATTTGTATCCAGTTTCAGCTCTGCCACTTAGGGTCTGTATCATCTTGACTAAACTACTTGGGCCTTCCTGAGCTTCCATTCCCCCCTGGGGGTAAAGTTGTTAAGATTAAATTTGATAAAATGTGTATGATGTGCCAGACATAGTGAGTGCTCAATATTATTCTTTTCTCATATTTTCCAATCACTAATAGAATGTAAATTTAAGCATTGCTAGGTATTTGGAGTTTTCCAATATGAAAAGCTACTGGAAGGGACAAGGATTTAACCATTAATAAAATTAATCTTCCTTTTTTGCAGCACAATAGATGATGACTTAAATGGTTGGTTTCATGGCAGGGGTGAAACAGAGATAACTCTAGTAGCACATATTTTACCATTTATTAACAATTTTTCATTATTAATATGATATATGTTAATTTGAGGAAAAGATACCAAAATAGAAAGAATTTTGTTTTTAAATTAAGTTCAGTAACATGGACCAAAGGCCCGTTTGGCACTCTTTCTTTGTTGGATGATTGCTATGATTTCTTACTCACGTGTTCACTTTTTTGGAAGTAAGCTTCAAATCAAGATAAGATGATTTCTTTCTGAGCAGAAAAGACTGACTAGAATATAAATTCTTTGTAAAAGAATGTTAAATCATTGCTCTCCTGTCTGAGTGTATGAGCCATCCAAATACTCTGGTTTTTATGTTTATAAATGATGCAAAACTATTGAAAACTTAGAATTCATAATTTACTTAAGTTTTGGTCCTGTCAGTCATCATGTATTATCCATAATCAGACTTTGGTGGTGAAGAAAGTTGGCATTGCTACCATTAAAGGACCTGTGAATTTTTACACAGTGGCCCTCAAATATAATTTTTAGGGAGTTTACAAGGTGATTGTGGTGATCCATGAAATCTGAAGCCAAATTTTGGAAAGAAAGTTTACAATTTTTAATGCCATCAAGGATTGAAGAATTTCAAACTTTAATCATAGTGGTTTCTTTATCCTAAGTAGCATAAAAATACCATAATTAAATATGGATCTTTGTATCATAATTCTGGGGAAAACGATGGATACAAAATATAAATTAATTCCTGGTTCCTCCCTACTCTACAGAACCAAAATAAAAGAAAAAACTATTTATTATATCTTTACGGTTTTTAAATTTCTTTTAAAGAATAGCTATATCTGGGCAATTTGGAAATATTATCCATTCTGAAAATGAATCATAACATTTCTTGTTCACATTTTTATTAATAGTGTTTGTGTTTTACATGAAAATATAATTTTACAGCTTTTTTACTTTCTTCAATAGAAAAGCAGTGTGCACTCATTGTAAATTATATAGAAATCACAGAAATTTATGAGGAAAATAAAAACAATCACATTACTAGATGTAATAACTATCATTATGTAAAATGTTTCCTTTCAACATTTTCTGATTTTAATTGCTTTTATGTTTACATAGTTAAATAATATACAATTACTTAATAAGATATTGTCACTTTGCTTCTTAAGACATGTATTTCTCCATTTTTTAAAAATGTCTTGAAAACATTATTTTAATGGGTGCCTACCATGTTTTAACCTACATTTATTTAACCATTCATTTATTTTTAAAATATTAGACTATTCCACTCCTCATCTTTCTTTTATTATTTTATTAGTTTTGGGTGTACAAAACAACATCATGATTAGACATATGCATAACTCACAAAGTGATAATCCCAAGTCTACTACTCCTCTAACACTGTACATAGCTATATTCCTTATACTGTACTTTATAATCCATGACTATATATTTTTTAAATTAGTTGACACTCAGTGTTATTTTGATTAGTTTCAGGTATAATGTAGTGGTTAGGTATTTATATAAGTTATGAAGTGATCCCCCTCCCAATAAATCCAGTACTTATCTGACATTATACACAGTTTTTGCAATATTTATTGACTGTATTTTCCGTACTGTATTTCACATCCCCATCACTATTTTGTAATTACCAATTTGAACTACTTAATCACTTTCCCCTTTTCACTGATCTACCCAACCCCCCCTCCCCCATTTGGCAACTATCAACATGTTCTCTGTGGAGTTCCCTGGTGGTGTAGTGGCAAAGGCTTCGGCGCTGTCAATGCTGTGGCCTGGGTTCAATTCCCAGCCAGGGAGCTACCCACATAAAAAATTAAAAAATAAAATAAAAAACAATTAAAACAATGTTCTCTGTATCTGTGAGTTTGTTTCTATTTTGCTTATTCATTTATCCCGTTCTTTATATTCTACATGTAAGTGAGATCATATGGTATTTGCCTTTCTTAGTCTGGCTTATTTCATTTAGCATAATACCCTCTAGGTCCATCCATATTGTTACAAATGGTAAGATTTCATTCTTTTTTATGGCTGAGTAAAAAAGTAATAAAGTAAATGGTATTACAATTTACAATAAAGTAAATGTATCACAATTTATTTATTCAATCATCTATCGATGGGCATTTCAGTGGTTTCCATTTCCATATTCTGGCTATTGTGAGTAGCACTGCAGCAAACATAGGGGTGCCTATTTTTTTGAATTATTTGGAAAAATACCCAGGAGTGGAATTGCTGGCTCATAAGGTAGCTCTATCATTAATTTTTTGAGGAACCTCCATACTGTTTTCTATAGTGGCTGCACCAACCTGCAATCCCATCAACAGTGCACAAGGGTTTCCTTTTTTCCACATCTTCACCAGCACTTGTTGTTTATTGATTTAATGACGATAGCCATCCTGGCAGGTGTGAGATGGTATCTCATTGTGGTTTTTATTTGCATTTTTCTGATGATTAATGATGCCGAACGTCTTTTCATATGTCTATTGGCCATCTGTATGTCCTCTCTGGATAAATGTCTATTCCAGTTCTTTGCCAATCTGTTAATTAGATTGTTTATGTTTTTGGTATTGAGTTATATGGGTTTTTTAAAAAGTAAATTTTGGATATTAACCCCTTATCAGGTATATCATTGGCAAATATTTTCTCCCATTCTGTAGGTCTTCATTTTGTTGATGGTTTCCTTTGTTGTGAAAAACCTTTTTATTTTGATGTGGTCCCATTTGTTTATTTTTTATTTTGTTTTCCTTGCCTATATAGCAGTAAAAATATTACTAAAAGTAATGTCTGATAGTTTACTTCATGTATTTTCTTCTAGGAGTTTTATGGTTTCAGGTCTTACATTAAATCTTTAATTCATTTTGAGTTTATTCTTGTATATGGTGCAAGAAGGTGGTCCGTTTGTAGTTTTCTGCATGTATCTGTCCAGTTTTCCCAGCACCATTTATTGAATGGACTGTCTTTATCCCGATGTATATTCTTACTTTCTTTGTCATTGATTAAGTGACCATACAGGCATAAATTTATTTATGGGTTCTCTGTTGTGTTCCATTGATTTATGTGTCTGCTTTTAAGCCACTACATGCTCTTTTGATTACTATAACCTTTTAGTATAATTTGATATCAAGTAGCATGAAACCTCCCATTTTGTTCTTCTTTCTCAGGATTGCTGTGGCCATTCTGGGTCTTTCATGGTTTCATATAAATTTTAGGAGTATTTGTTTTAATTCTGTGAAAAGTGCTGTTGGTATTTTGATAGAGATTGCACTGAATCTATAGATTTCTTTGGGTAGTATGAACATTTTAACTATATTAATTCTTTCTATCCCTGAGCATGGTGTATGTTTCCATTTATTTGTATCTTCTTTAATTTCTCCCTTCAATGTCTTATAATTTTCTGAGTACACATCTTTTACTTCCTTGGTTAAATTTGTTTCCAAGTATTTTTTATGCAATTATAAATGGGATTGTTTTCTTAATTTCTCTTCCTGCAAGTTTGTTATTGGTGTATAAAAATGGAACCAATTCCTAACTATTAACTTTGTATCCTGCTACTTTACTAAATTTATTTTTTAGTTCTAATAGGTTTTTTGTGGAATCTTTGGGGGTTCTCTTTATATGGTATCATGTCATCTGCAAATGATGGCAGTTTTACTTCCTCCTTTTGGATTTGGACCCCTTTTATTTAGTTTTCTTGTATAATTGCTGTGGCTAGGACTTCCAATACTATGTTGAACAGAAGGGTTGAAAGTGGACATCCTTACCTTGTTCCAGGTCTTAGAAAGAATGGTTTTCGTTTTCTCTCATTGAGTATTATATTAACTGTGGGTTTGTCATATATGATCTTTATTATGTTGAGACTTTCTTTTATTTCTTTTAACACTATAGATAGTATGGTAATGAGCAGCTTTGTGATTAACCTTTTTTTCTGAATTTTAATTCTTTTCTTTTCAATATATTTCTGAGAATCAATGAGTCAGTGGGCATAAATATTTTAAGGCAAACTGGATTCCAAAAGGATTATACTTCTGCACTCTCCTGTGAGCAGTTTGCAATTTATTTATTTTCTCATAGCCTGGCTGACTTTAAGACCTATGCTCTTTCCTTATTCCCTCAATTAAAAGTCCTTGAACAGGTTGAATGCCTCACCACTTGGTTTTCACTGAAGGGATAGTGAAGCCCAGAAAGGGAGGGAGCTACATTTGGATATGACCCCAAAAACTTTAATTAGGAACTGAGTGTTAGAATAAAGGAGAATAAAGGATCACCCAGATTCAAAATGCATGTACAGGTTGCTGAGAAGAGCTAAGAATGTAAAAAGGGACTGGTGTATCTAGAAAAGAAAGACAAGGATTAAAAATTTAAAAGATGAATAAAATGGATGATTTTTCACTTAGAAAACTAGTTTATTTCATTTGAATTATTGGGGAACAAAATTGAATTTCCTAAAGATCCAAGGAAATTTGGTAGCAGAAAAAAATATCTTTAGTTCAAAGGTCCTTCTAAAGCTCTCTTTCATACCTTCCTCCACAGTTAGAGATGTCACCAGCTTTTGAAGCCTGGTGCAGAGATCAATCTCTCTGTAGCTGTTGTCACTCCTTCCCTAGACCCTTGTTCTACATCCAGATTGAAGACTTTACCTTTTAGGTTGATATTCCACTGCTATGGCTCAGCCTTTCCCACAGTGATGCAACCCAGTTACCAACTCTCTTCCTGTGTGGCCAGCACCTCTATCATTACCAGGACCCTAAAGCCTTTCGTCCAAGTTTTCATATTATATTATCTAAACTTCATATTACCAATCACATTCTTTCCAGTCCAAAGTCTTTCTTTCAGTAACTATCTCCCTGCAAAGGTAACTGCTATCTTGACTTAGTACATCAGAGAATAACTTTGCCTGTTTTAAAATTGTATGTAACTGGCATCATATAGTAATACTCTTCATGTCTGATTTCTTTTGTTCAACTTGTTTTCACGTTTTTACACGTAACAAGGGTTTGTTCATTCTTGTTGCCATAAACATATATACTATTCTGTTATACAAAGATACCAGTTTATTTATCCATTCTATTATTGATGAAGTTTGTGGTTGTTAGGAATAGTGACACTATGAGTATTTTTGTGTATGTCTTTTGGTAACATATATGCATTTTGGGTGGCATATACAGAGTAGTATAATTACTGGATCATAAGGAATACAAAAGTTTAGCTTGAATAACTAGTTCCAAACAATTGTCAAAGAAGTTGCACCAATATATACACTTCCACCAAAATTGTATGAAAGTTTCAGTTGCTCAACATTTTCTCTAGCATCTGCTATAAACTGTCTTCTTTATTTCACCCATCTTGTTGGGTATCCTATGATATTGCATTGTGTGGTTTTAATTGGCATTTCCTTAATGATGAATAAAATTGTTTACCATTACATATGTTTAGTGGATGCTTAGAAATTTTATTTTGCAATATAGCTGTTAAAATCTTTTGAACTTTTTTTTAGTTTTCTGTTTTTGTCTTACTGATTTGTAAAAGCTTTCATGTATTCTGGAAACAAGTCCTCTTTTTGAATATCAGTATTTCAAGTATCTATCAAATTGATATAAAAGTATTAAATGCAGAGACAGAGCGGGGTGAGAAAGAGGAGGACAGTAAAAAGTACTTTTATATTTCTGGCTGAAATGTCAAGGTGATAGTAATTGCATTCACTGAGATGAAATAAATTTGGTTTTTAAGGATTTAAGTTGATTTTTGAAGCACTAACATATTCCAGACCAGAAGGTTCTTACACCTCCACCAATAACTTATGGTATTATAACCCTTTCATAGTGCCCTAAATAAACTTAAGGGAGGGTTAAAATGGTCAAGCTAAGGGCTATAAAATCATCATCTGTTTTCAAGGGTGGAAAAAAAAGGACAAAAGTTACTATTTGCAAGTAGAAGCCACTTTGTGAACTAGATAAGGACAAAATTAGCCTCATCTTAGCAAAACCCGATTTTTATATGAAATACAAGCAGAAACTTCAGTCCAGGGCTGGCTCACAAATACTTTATTTGTGGGTTCTGAAATCACAGATCACAATCTCTTGGAGGAATATAATTGCAAATTGAAGCATGTCCATCCCTTTTTATTTCAACTGAGCAGTGCAGAACTATCCTCCCCAAGTACCCTGCTACATGCATCAAGCTCTACAGAGGATTTTTACATCCATGCTGAATCGGGGACTATTGTAGCAATTCATTTCCCACTGGTGCGCTCTGAGGTGAAAAGTACACTTGGAAATGGTGGGCTGAGAGTAAAATAATATTAATAATTGTTGCAGCTGCAGTTCATTTAATCTTTAAATCCCACAGCTAAGTTGTCATATCATATTATCTAAATTTCAAACAGAAATCTCTCACACTGATTTGCATATCACAGTAAAGATGGGGCTTGGAAAACCCTGAGGTGGTTTATTATTTGGCTGCATATTCTAAAGCAGAGCTTCACAGACAGGCTGAGATTGGGTTTCAGATGCGTGAGGAAGGGTTCTTTCTAGCAGCCTTGGGACAGCCAAGTGTGTCTTCCAGGTTGATTATTTCATCCTGGGCAGCCTCCTCTTGGGTTGAACAATGTTAGACTCCACGGTTCTATAGTGAATGAGCAGGATGAATGACTTCCAGCTTCTACTACTTTGTATTAGGTGCTGAATGCCACCGAAGAGATGATCTGCCAACATCAAAGCATGCTGCTGTCCATGGACAAGGGATCCAGGATGTGGCTGAATGACTTCTTTCAGGTGTTAGCAGTGGGCATTCCAAAGGCAGGAAGCAGGGAGGGAGTGGTGGTGATGCGCCTGGGTGAGGGCTTCTGATGGACCCTGCCCCAGGCAGCAGCTCTGAATTTGTCTGTTATTCTTCCGTTCATTTGGTTTGATGGATGCTTTTAGTGGAGTCCAAGCTACTAATAGCTACCCAGTGACTGCTTTAACAATGTGTATACTTAGAGCCGCATCATTTTGAGAAACTTGACATAAAACATTTTCATTAGAGTCTAAATTATTTGTATTATCCTTATTAATCAAAAGCATATTGATGTCAACTGTTGTCAACTTTGTGGTTAAAAACATTTTTTTTCTGTCAGTTTTGCAAACAAATTTTCTCTTCCATATAAAATGTATAATTTAATATGTATAAAGTTTATTGTAAAACTTAAAAAGTTTATCAATAGAAAAATCTTGATTAAAAATTGCATGTTAGCTATTTTCACCATAAAATTCAATGTTCATTCATACAGTTGTGGGTTCAATTGTGTCATTCAAGAATGTATGTTGAAAGTAGACCCAAGGACCTAAGGCTCTCACTGTGGCCACCATCTAGCCCAGTTTATGATGATGTTCCTTAGCCTCACAGAGTAAGCCGCTGCCACTACAGTGCTATCCGATGCCATCTGAGAGCACTTAAGGAGTCATGACAGTGTCAGTCCTTGTCATGATTAAAATGTGAGCAAAGGTAGGGTTTGGCTGCCTGTGCCAAGGATCTTCTGAGAACTGACAAGTATCCATTTGTCTAGTCTTCAGTCTATCATGATAAATGTCAACCTAAAAATCCCCCAGAAAAAAACAGTCACACATTGAGCACTAAATCTATGTAACAGGGGAGGTGGTTCAACATGGGAGAAGAGCTCCCTTTCTTAGCCTGGTTTTGATTTGACATAATGGGTAAATGGTCAGTGTGGTGGGAACCAGAGGTAAGCGGGAAAGTTCTCTTTCCACACCTATGAAATTTAAGGACTTATTCACTCATTAATTGAGTAATTAACTACCAAACAATTATATTATGTTATTATTTACTTCCAAGTTTGCTTTCTACCCTGTGATCTCAAAGATGAGTCTCTTTTTTTGGTTACATAGACATACATCTGGTGAGCCAAATCAATCACTATCAGATTTTCTTGTTCCTGTCCCCTGCTCACAGAAGGGCCATGAAACAAACCCAAATAGCAATTCTATAACTGAGCCGAAGGGTCTTACTGCATAACAACCTGACCCAAATGGCCCTGGCTACTGCTCTACAGCTTCTTTGCAACCAAGTCTGTCCCACCAAGGCTGCCCCTGACTACCCTAAGCTGTTAGATCTTATTTTCTCAGCCTTTAAATATCAGGAGAATAGTCTAATAGAAGGCTTTTAATATTATTTCTAAAGATATGAATTATTAAGACATATCACTTAGAGCTAGAGACCTTATTTCACATAGAAGACAAAAAACAACCAGTGTAATTTGTTCCAATTTTCTTCTTCATACCCTACCCTAAATACAACCATCTTTGCAACTCTCTGCTGAGACAACCCAGTGGCTAGGAATTTGAAGTTTAGCTCTTCTAATTTTATAAACCTAATCTTGTGGTCATCTGAATTGTACCCCACCTCACCTGCTGAAGAATCAGTCTTCAACTCTTTATCCATTCTTCTCTAGCACCTTCTCTCTGTGTGGTCCCTTCCTAGTTGCCTACATTCAATCAATCATGTACAGTTCTCCCCTACATAAGAAACATACACATTCTTTTTCTTGGCCATCCAGCCCATTCAATTGCCCCATTTCTTGTAACGCAAACTCAAAACATATATACGCTGCTTGCTTGTTGTTTTACTGCCTTGGTTCACTGACCCACTATTACCACCACAGAAACTCCTCTGTAAGAACATCAGAATAACCTTCTATAAAATGCAATAATTTCTTGTTTCTTCTTGTTCCTTATTTTCTATGACTTCTTGGATTTGATAGAATTTTTCTGATATTATAGTGGGTAGAGCAGATATAGCAGTCCTTACATGATTTGAGCAGGAGAATCCATATAATGAAAGGGGAGTATTCTTTCATGGAATTTAATTAGTTACTTACCACTCCTGGCATGTGTGAAAGGCTAGGTAGACTTCCATTTAGTCTACTTTGTGCAGCAATGTGAACTTATACTCTTGTCCTAGCAATAGTGAGTTAAAGACTTCTTTTATTTCATCAAATCTGGTACACTATAGCAGCACCCTAACGCCACACAAAGGTGACCTCAGCATTAGCCCTCTCCTTTAAAACCACTACACTCTATCTGATGAGACTCCAGTTTCCAGCCAGCTCCAACAGTGTCTCTTGTGTGTTTCACATCCTGGCCCTTCCCTTAGTTTGCTCTTGAGTTTGGCATTATAATTGAGGGCCCTCCAGTTCTCATTTGCAGGACAGAATTCACCAGCAGATTCAGTCACAACAAAGTGGAGGCCTCTAAGAAAATAAATAATGGAGATTGAGAGTGTCCAAGGCAGAGACACCCGCATCACATCTTCTCAGCTAGACACCTGCCACACTGCAGAGCCTGCAGGCCCACACGGATGTTGCCATCAAACTGAGAATTGGAAAACATTAAGAAACTTACAAATCAAAATGACAAAGCACGTATTTTTTACCAAAGTTTCATTGAAATAATAAAAGAAATGTAAAAACATAAATTATCATTAGTAACACTGAAAAATTGGAGATTATCAATAGATGAGAACCCTCAGAACGTTTTTACTTCAGTTGAGAACTATACCATTGATCTTCCACGTAATAGGAGAGATCTACCCGCAGGGGTTTCCAAACTTTTGGCTTCCCTGGGCCACATTTGAAGAAGAATTTTCATGGGCCACACATAAAACACACTGGCACTAACAATAGCTGATGAGTTTAAAATGTCCATGCATAATTTTTGTCACGTTTTAAGGAAGTTAATAAATTTGTGTTTCACTGCATTCCAAGTTATCTTGGGCCGCAGGTACACCATCTGCTATAGTGTACCAGATTTGAGAGTCAGAAAGCTTTGCCCCAAGTGACTTCCAGCACTAAGACAAGACGGAACCTCCCCACCCTAAAGGGAGACCAGACTCTTCTCTCTTTCCTTGCTGCTACCACCCTGGTCCAAGTCACCTTCCTCCCTGGTCTGAATAATTGCAAATATTTCCTAATTAGTGCCCCCACATCGATGTGTGTTTTTGAAATTCTGGTCTCCACAGAGTAGCCAATGATTCTATTAAAACATAAATAGAACTGTATTACTCATTTTTTTCAAAATCTCACACAGTAAATTCCAAAGTTGTAATGGTAGCCTTTAAGACCCTATGCTATCTCACCCAGAACAAACTAATAGACTGTGTGGTTTTTCACTCTTATCAGAACTTGTTTTAGGCAATGAGAAGGAAAAGAGCTGTATCAAAGGCTGGCAGATATAATGAAAAGGAGGGGATTTAGAGAATTAACAAGAGCATGATTAAAATAATCAACCACAGAATATAAGTTGGATTGGGAGAAAGCATAGGAGAGAGTATGGGCTGTATGACATGGGAGTTGCCCCAAACGATGAGTTCGAGTGAAGTCCTACAGCACTGATTACCTTGTGAGCAGGGGCAAAATGGCAGCTATTGGGAATGGGTAAATGGAGTCATGGCAGAAGGACATTTGAGTTAAAGGAGCTGAGGTTTATTTAGGGTATAGAGTAGGAATGATCTGGAAGCATCATGTGGAGCAAGGCAGTGAGTAGCCCCAATTCCTACACAATTCATACATGAGATTGAAGAGCTGAGACTTGAGGATGAAAAGGAAAGAGTCTCCTCAATAGTCACCCTTACTTCCTTTAAATTAAGGGTTTGGAGGGGCTATTTAGGAAAGGGGTTGGGGAAACAGGGGAGATTATTGTGGGGTATTCATTGCAGAAAATTAGATTAAAGAATTTTGGTGAGAAGGAAGAGATATCTTAAGTGAAAAAGCAAGTTTCAGAAAAGTGAGTATGATATAATGCTATTTTATTTAAATATACTCATTTATATGAGTATATAACTCCATATATGAACTCCATATCTACATGTGAAAGAATGAAAATATCAAAGTCCTAATAATAGATTTCAGGAAACTTTCACTATGAACAATATATATTTCTGTGTTGGTTTTACTTTGACCATCTATCTTCTATCTCCTCTGATCAAACAAAGTAAAATTAAAAAAAAAAAACCCTTGCCTGAACCAAATTAGAGTATTATTGTGCCTCTAACAAAGGTGGAGAATGTTATGGAGTCACAGAATTTTAAGGAGCAGGTGCAAAGAGTATTATATTTTTAGAGACACACTCTTACCTTTTGACTTCAGGTTTAGAAGTTAAGTTATTCTGTGACAAGCAATTGAATTTGGTGCAATGAACTTCTAAACACATTTTATTTTCCTTTAAAGAAGAATCAGGACATCACTAACTTTATGAAATGTCAATTTATTATTTTAAATATAGTTTGTTTGTTTTATTTTGTTTGTTTGTTTTTTTAGTTATAGTGTTGTGACCTCAAATCTTGGCTCTACCTCTTACTAGCTTTTGTTGGCCATGGGTGTGTCACTTACTTTTTCTAGCCCACAGTTTCCTCATCTGTAAGATGCAGATCATGTAATACTCATGTATAAGCTTTCTGTAAGAATTTTTAAGAAAGACAATGATTGATTGTAAAGTTCTCAGTTCAACACCAGGCACAGAGGAAGCCTTCAATATATTGAGTCTAGCTATCTCTACATGAATTAACTCGGAAAACATCTTCAATTATTTGTACAATTTTATTATATTTATAAAACTTTGACTAAAATATAGGTAGAATAAAGCTGTAATATGCAAAAAGCTATGTAGTTTGTGAAGAAAATCCCTGATCTTATTACTTAAAATTAAAAGGATCTGGAGCTTACTAAAACATTATAAAATTTGGTAAATGTTTATATCCAATATTCATGCTGATATTTACTAAATTAAAACTCATCTTCTTCATAACCTTTTTTAATTTCACTCTCAGTGTTATAGGATTTTTCTCTATAGGGTTTCAAAATGAAGCCAGAGACATTTTCAAATGTCTCATTTCTATTCAAGAGATTTTCTTCAAAACTAAAAGCTGTAATTCATTATTTATCATCTGAGAGAAATTATGAATATTCCAAAACTTTCAGGGATACAACAGTGAAATTATGGTCCCAAATATTCAAACATATTTCAAAGGCAAAAAACTGTTATTCAGAGAAAAAAGTTCTGAAGAAAATACACCATCGTGGCAAGTTAGACAACCCCGTTTTACAACTACACTCTAAGGACAGCAGGAAATTATTGATTACTGAACATTGGATCCTATATCACTAAATTTAAACTTATGCTTTCAGAGAATATTTATAGCATAATTAAATAAACTTTGGAATTACTGTTGCAATAAAAGAAGCCATTACATGAAAGAAGAATTTTACAGACACCACAACTATAAACTGCAAACTGCAATTTTACATGAGTGACATAAAACTCATATTTATTTATTTATTTATGTACGTACTTATTTATTTATTTTTGTAATCATATCTACTACATACTGGTTCTTACTCAATGTGGAGTTGGGAAATAACCTTGTATCTGTCTCTTGATGGTACTTTGATTTGGCCAATAACATTACATCAAACAGAGAATACTTCCTTCCTAGGTTATACTGTCTAAGTATTTCTTAAGCAATGCTGTAGAGGAAGTCAGCTATAGATTTGGTGGTTTTTATCTATTGAGCAGAAATTGATCAAAAATATTTATGGAACTTTGACATTTTGTCATATCAATTAAGAAAAAGAACAGGGGAAATGAATATGAGACAAGAACAAGATAAACATTAACAGTCTGTTAGAGAAGTTACCTGAATTCTAGAATTATCTCACATAACAAAGAGGTTCTTCTCTCAGTTTTTAATTACATTAGTTGATATTGTCTAACTGATATATTAATTCAAACCGAGGCTCCAGGGAAAGTCCAATGATTAGTGAGTACTATCTGTCACGGGTACAGGTGACAACGTGGAAACACGTGCCAAGAAAATGTTGGCACAGCCATTCTCAAAGCGTGGTCCCTGGAAGAGCAACAGCAGCTGCAGCACCTGGGAACTGGTTAGAAATACAGATTTGCAGGCCCCACCCAGAGCAACTGAACCAGAAACGATGGGGGTGGGGGGTGGGGGGTGGGGCCCACCCGCCTGTTTTAATAAGTCCTCCAGGGGTCTCAGATGCATGCTGAAGTTAACCTCTGGGTAGGAACCATGCCAGTCACTGAGCTACCTAAATTTATACAATCAACCCTAACAGCAATTTCTTGTGTTTCTTGGCAGAGACTTTTCATTGTATTTGCTATTTTTAAAAGTTCACTTTATTGTCTTTCAGTTTTCCCACACCCTGTTTTCTTAATCTGTAAATATAAATTGAAGGCGATTTTAGACTTGAATTTATTATGCTAGAATTTGACGATGGTGCCTTTGGGGGAAGTGCGGTATTTTAGGCCGGTAGACATTTTAGGTATTCAAAACAAAGGAAAATGTTGCCAAAATTGTTGTTGAAAACTATAGAAACTACCTGGAGCCAGAGAACCCTAAAAGCAAGGGAAGTTCCTGAGAATAGGGCAAGTGACTTCATAGGAAAGGGTTTTGAAATACATCCAGGCAGGGGTTTCTGGAAGCCGTTATATCCCTTGGTGATCTATCATGCATAACAAAATGCCCCCAAATTCACGTTTCTTAAGCAACAACCATTTTGCCTGCTCAAAATGAGCCAGAAATTGGGACAGAGCACAGCAGGAATGGCTTATTCTTGCTCCACGTGATGTATGCTGGGGCTGGAATATCTAATACCTTTCCCTCGTTCATGTAGCTGGACCTCCAGCCAGAACTGCTTGAAAAGCTGGAGCCTCAGGAAGCATCAGAGTCTCCAGCAGAGGGGAAAGGGCCACCGAATGCAGGAGGCAAACTGCCACTTAGAGGATAGGCCCCGACCTGGTATAGTAGCACTCTCCCCATATTCTATTCCAATTTAAGGGATTGGAGAAATCAAGTCCACATTCTGATAGAGGAAGTGAAAAATAATTAATTACCAACTTTAATCCAGTAGACCAAAGGTTCAATTCTGTCTGTTAGAGGGTCTTACTAGGTACTTTGAAAATAGAAAGCAGAATTTATTTTACATTAATTGGCTTTATTACCACATTTAATACAATCTACATCATGAACATTTCAAGGACCATGAGTGGGTCTTTCTCATTTTCAAAACCCCATTACTTAGTACTGTGTCTGGCATATTATACGCATTCCATAAATGGGTGTTGAGAGAATGAATAATTTTTGTAAATGAGGGTGTATCATTGTAGGTTAGATTATGCTGTTGTAACAAATAATCCCCAGATTTTACAACCTGTCTGTCTTGAGTGAGTGAAAGCTATGCTCTAAGTTGTCGTCATTCTGGAACCCAGATGGAAGGCATTCTTTGAGACTTTGCTGGCTTGGGAAAACGTAACATAACAGAAATTCAAATGGCTCTTAAAGCTTCAACTGGAAATAGCACACATCATTTCCGCTCACATTTCATTGGCCCAAGCAATTTAGCAACCAAGCCTGATAGCAATAGGCAAGGATATGTAATCCTCCCACAGGGAGAAACAATGAATAATTTGAGTGATAACATAATCTATCATGAAGATGCCTACATTGATAATAGTACATTATTACTGGTTTTACTTTTTCTAAAGAATCGTAAGATTGCAAAAACTGTATGAAAACTGTCCAGAAAAAATCCAGCCATAAATGCCTCTATTTTTCATATTACAGACAACCAACAATGCTTGCATTTTATAAGGATTATTAGCATTGTTTTTCCACAATATTGTTCCAGTCTCTCTTTGAAATGTAGTTCCTTCCTTGAAAGAGGATGTTGATACATAATCACAGCAAAACAAATCTATTTGTTGATAGTAACAAGTTGCTAAATTGCACCCCCTAAGTAATCTCTTTGTGGATGTTAATAGAAGATAGAAAATATATGTTATGTCTGATATAGTTTGCATGGACAGCTGCTTCTTTAAACTGAATTGTCTTGAGGGACAGGTTTGCAACGAGGGTGGGCCAGATAGTGTAAACAAGTTGTTTTGATTTTAAGTTACCTTTGTGAAATTCTGCTTTTTATGAATTCCAAATTAGTAGTGAATGAAGCACACAGAGGCCCTGAGGAAATATTCTACATGTCCATTGGTGGCTTCAGAAGGGCCGGGGACTTCTGAAGCATGTTACATGCAAGTGATCTGAACTTTACTGAGGCATACTGTCCTGTTTTTAAATATATGTGCTAGATTATCATTTGGGGATTATCTACATACACTATTTCTCTCACACAGATTTGAAACAGAATCTGATTGGCTTAAGAAAATATTTTTAAAAAATTAAATGGAAATTCTGCATGTAATCTGGAAACATGGGAGATCATTAGTAAATTTCATTCCTTGTAAGAGCAATTTACATTCTGTTTCGTTTTCTGCCTTTGGCCCAAAAGGCCACAATGCCCGGACAGGAAAGAGTTCCTCTAATTGCAGACGATGTGGCTTTCAAAAAGGAGAAAACAGGTCTGCCAGCCAGAGAACAGACCACTGCTCTGAAGTGGGTTGGCAGGTTAGTTTACAGATTAACATTTTGCCGATGCATATTTATGGCGTAGAATCTCAAGTACTCACTTTATAATAGAACATGTGAGAGAGATGATAAAGTGGCACAACCCGGCATACCATCCCCATGGCAACTGTATCACAATGCAAAGTTACTGCTGGTGTAAAGGCAAGATGATTTTCTCCTTGATGCAAAATATTGCCCGCGAGGTCTGCAAACCGGGAATGGGGTCAGAAGAGCTGTTTTTCTCTCCATCTCTTATTCTCTCAGCAGCTTTCTTTTTTCTTGTCTTCTTACCTTTTCACCAACCTCTTTCTCCTCTCTTTTATGTGACCACAAATACTCAAGGAAAATGGGTATCTTTTTTCTAAGCTTTCCCATCATCCCTAAGCTTAATAGCCATAAACACAGATTTTAATAATGCAATTATCAGAGAGAAAGAAGCCCACCTCAGAACCATGAGGATATCCTAAATGTTTGGGGTGGGGGGTTATTTCCTAATAAAAAACAAAAGTGTTTGCCTAACAATTGCTCTGCATGTCTGTCATTGTCTAGGTAACTTGTTCAGAGTCTGAAAGGTAAAAGCTCTCTTATACTGATGAAAATATATGATGTGGTCAGTCACACGTTTCCAGAATGTAGGTGAAGTTACCTGATATTATGAATCAAGTGTTATTTCCCCATCCCTAGTACAAAAGACAAATGTCTTGTCTCTTGGGCATTACTAACAATTTCTGTGTGGAGAGATTGCCAGTTTCCCTAAATCAAAGTGGTGATGTTTCCCCTAAACTTGACTTAGTTCTTCCATTAAGTACCAGGTAGTTATTTCTCATATATATATTTGGTTGTTTTCCTCCTCTCAATACATTGTACAGTCAAAGTGCCCCCTAATTTCAGATGATATTTTAAATTTGTTACCTCTATCTATATTGAAGAAGGGAGGAAGGAGAAGTTCTTTACTGTTACAACTCTATGTGAGTTTATTGCAGCATTATTTACAATAGCCAAGACTTAAAAACAGCCTAAAAGTCAATTGATAGATGATTGGATCAACAAGGCATGGTACATTTATCAGTAGAATGTTATTTGGCCATAAAGAAAATTCCACCATTTACAACAAATGGATAAACCTTGAAGGAATTATGCTAAGTGAAATAAATCAGATAGAGAAGGACAAATAGTATAGGATTTTATTTATATGCAGAATCTAAAAATACCAAACAAAAATCATAGGAACTGAGAGTAGATTGACATTTGTCAGGCATTAGGGGTAGGAAAAATAAGCAGATATTGGATAAAAGGTATTGTAAGATGAATAAATTCTGGAGATCTAAGAGATATAGCATAGTGACTATGGTTAACGATACTGTATTGTATACTGGAAAATTGCTAAAAGAGTAGATCTTAACTATTTTTATTAGGACAAAACAATAACAAAAATGGTAATAATGTGAGGTGAAGAATGTGTTATCACTTTTTCCTACTCTATTTGGCTGCATAAGGACAAGCCTTGGGCTAGGCCTGTCACCTCGTATGGGGATATCTTCCCTTGTTTCAGGCTCAACGTGTACTCTCTGTCTCTGCTTAAAGAGTGTGTCGTATGGCTCCTGGCCAATTGCACTGCTTTATTCATTCACCAGGAGGAGGGAATGGGATGCATCCTACTGCAGCCAAGAGGGATAAAAATAATCTGGCCGATGCCCACTATTGAGATTGATCTTGCTCTGCCTCTTTTCTAAGTAAGTAAAGTGTTTCTAAGTAAGTGAAGTGTAGGCGTGGGGGGAGAATGTGTTAGTGAACCTTATTGTGATGATCATTTTTTCATATATATTCATATGTGTACCAAGTCATCACATTGTAAGCCTTAAACTAACAATGTGATATGTCAATTATAAACCAATAAAGCTAGGAGGAGAAACATGAAGGCGTGGAGTGGAAAGAAATGGGATCCTGAACATTGGAGTGAAAACATATAGTAAGTTCTTCATGAAGTTGGAGACCTCAACATCTAAATTCTGCTGAGTTTTCTTTGGCAGCAGAAATATCGATAGTAACCCTTTCACTCTACCTATGGAGCTAAGCCCTCCTTTACCTGAAGAATCCTAGTGGCCTCTCTTTGTAAGGCACTACTGAACATCCTTAGGACCTAGTCCCATGATAGTTTTGCTTTCCAACTCACAGCTAGACTTAAATGCCAGCAGGAACCACAGGATGTGGTACAAAGAGTTACCTGTGAGGTGGTCAATACACACCTGAGAACTACAGGGCTCTTAAAATTTATATAGAAAGAAACTTGAAGAATATTTGTAGGAATGGACATTTAAAATGTGGGATTATGGTGGAAGAAATATAAAATTAGTTTAGGCTAAACTT
The DNA here is from genome assembly GCA_004026885.1 of Lyroderma lyra. Lineage (NCBI taxonomy): Eukaryota > Metazoa > Chordata > Mammalia > Chiroptera > Megadermatidae > Lyroderma > Lyroderma lyra. The sequence continues at coordinate 14,243 of PVJL010012346.1, read as the reverse complement.
ACTAATATGGTTCCAATAAGCAAAGATTCTGGATTCAAGGGGCTGAGAATGGCTCTACCATTTGGGGGGAATGATTGACTAAAATATGAGGCCGAAGGTGTTTTACACTAAATAAAGTTAAAATTCAAGAAATGCCTTGGTATACTGTAGAGGAAACTATCCAAAGACAGGGTGACTGGAATGTTAGAGTGGATATACCATGTAAAAACTGCTCACTGTCATGGGAAGGACCAGAAAACACACCTTTTTCCGTGATGGTGAGAAGTACGCATAAATACGTGAAGTTTTCTTGAGAAGCTCTGTGGTGGTTATTCTCTGCAAGTCACAAATTACAGTAGAAACACTACAATTAAATTGGTATCCTTAATGCAATGGGAAGAGTGGGATCTTGAGATGTGAAGGCCAAAGGGAAGACATTGATCACCAAGGACAAGGTGGGTTCAATTATCATAGGTGGAGCTAAAATAATAATCAGAATAGTCTGACTCACGAGACCCATGGTGTTGGCCATGCCATCATAATGTTCCTGAAAAAGAAATAAATGGGGCATCCAGGAAGGGTAGTGTTTAAAGAAAATCCTGTCACAAACAAAACTGTGAGTAATATGTCTGCTTGTTAATCTTACCCGGAAGGAGAAATAGCCAGAGGTATAAGTGTACATCAATTAATGGGCTGTGGCCAATGCTCTGGCTAGGTGGTCAGGGACTTGGAAGGAATATGATTTAAAAATTACTGGCAAGGAGATGTGAGGAAGAACTATGTGGATAGACCTCTCCAAGACATAGACATGAAGATACGTGTGTCCTATTTGGATGCTCATGAAAGGGTGTCCTCAGCAGAGGATTTAAATAATTAAGTGGAGAAGGGTCTCCTTTCTGTAGATACCAGTCAGCCTTTTCCCCAGCAACTCCTATCATTGTTCAATGGGCTAATGATCAAGGTGGGGTCATAGTGGCAGAAATAAAGGTTATGTATGTGTATAGGCTCAGCAACATAGACTTTCACTGACCAAGCTCAATCTGGCTATGGCTAGTATTGACTTTTCTAAGTGCCAGGAAAAAAAAGACCAACACTAAGCAGCTGATATGGCTCATTCACCAGAGTGATTAGACAGCTGTGGCACATTGATTACATTGGACAGCTTCTATCATGAAAGAGGCAGCACTTTTTTCTCATTAAATAGGCATTCTGGCTACATATTTGTAATCCCTCTGCCCAAACTATTACCAATGGAGTCATAGAATGCCTTACCCACTATCGTGGTATTCGACACAAAATTGATTCTGATCAAGGAACTCCACAGTAAATGAAGTGTAGCCATCAGCCCATGCTCACAAAATTCATTGGTTTTACCATGTTTCCTATCACCCTAAAGCAGTTGGCTTTGATAGAACAGTGGGGTGATATTTTGAAGACTCAGTTATAGTATCAGTTAGGTGGCAATACTGTGTAGGGCTGGAGCAAACTTTTCTGGAACACTGCATATGCTCTGCATTAGAATTAAACATGTGGGGTACTCCTCTCATAGTTGAGATTCATAGGTTCAGAAATCCAGGGTAGAAATGGGAGTGACTCCACTAACCATTACCCCTAGTGACCCACAAGCAAAATTTGCTTCTTATCCCTGTAACCTTGAACTCTTCTGGCTTAAAGGTCTTAGTTCCAAGTGGGGTGGGGGTAGAGGAAGGATTTCTCCCATCATGATGCACAACATGATGCTGTTGAACTAGAATTTAAGACTTCCCTCCAACAACTCTGGGCTCCTCATGCCTATGGATCAGCAGGCAAAGAAGGGCCTCCTGGACCGGTTGTGGTGGTTGATTCCGACTACCAAGGGAAAACTTGAATGTTACCACATAGTGAGGTTAAGCAAGAGCATGTCTAGAATATAGGAGATCCTCAGGGCAACTCTTGGTACTACCATGTCCTATGAATAATGTCAATGGGAAGCTACAACGATCCAATTCAGGAAGGACTGCTAAATAGCCCAGACTATTCAGGAATGGTTTGGGTCATTCCACCAAGCAAAGAGCTACAACCAGTTGATGTGCTTCCTGAGAGCAAAGGGAATGTGGAATATAGGTAGTGGAAAAATGTAGTTATAAACACCAGCTGCAACCATGTGACCAGTCACAGAAATGAGGAATATAGAATTTATAAGTATTTTTTCCTTATTTTGACATAAATATATTTGTGGGTATATATGTATAAAAATTATGTATAAATATGTTTTGTATGTATGTGTACATGTGAAATATTTTTTCTTTTTTATTTATTAACATATGGATATGTTAATAATAGTCCAGTTTATATCTCAGTATTTAAGTTATAGGATGTCAACAGAGAATGAGAAGACTGAATGTCACCAAATAACTTTACACCCTTTTCTAGGAAAGGGGTTTATAGGTTTTTAGTTGTTAGCAGAACATTTATATCACATTGGGCAGAAATTTGTTTATTGTCTTTACTTTGAGATTTAAGTATGATTTAAGGACATGTGTACAGGCGACAAGTTGATAAGTGGTGGACTGTGATAGCTTTTTGTTGTGTCAACTTGGCTAGGCATTAGTTCCCATCTATTCCAATGAACGCTTAAGTTTCACTGTGCAGAGATTTTACAAATGTAATTACAGCCCCTAATCCATTGACTTAATGTAAGAGAGATGATCCAGGATAATAAAAGCTGGTCTGAGGCTTTCCCTGGAGAGAGAGACAGAGACAGACAGAGAGAGAGAGAGAGAGAGAGAGAGAGAGAGAGGGAGAGAGAGAGAGAATGAGAGAAGAAATTTCATTTGTGGACATTTGGCTTCATGTTTGGGGTTTTGGAATTGCTTAGCCAGTCCCCACAATGGCATAAGCCAATTCCATACAATAAATAAAATTTTAAAATATACACATATGTGCCTCTCCTACTGGTTCTGCTTCTCTGGCTAAATCTTGACTGACAGATGTGATTTGCAGAGTCCAAGCCCAGGCGTTCATGGAGCAGAGGTTAGAAGAGTGGGTCTGAAGCTGAGAAACAATCAGGTTAGTAACCAGCACATGGAGCCTTACACATAAGGGTGGATTAGTCACTCCGTGACTGGAATTGAGAGGAGCTTGGAGAGCGTGGGGGACCTTCCTCTCCTCTAGAATCGGGAGGAAAAAGGCTCTGATGTGTGGCTGCAACAGAAATCCCTCAGCCTAGCCACTCAGGAGTGCAGAACTGGGGAGGAAACCTTACTATGTGGCATGTGGGCTGGGAGGGATGCTCAGTGGTGGAAGGACTGTGAGTCAGGCCGCTGAACCAATAGTAGCCCTGCACTTCCAGGGCAGAAACCAGCATCACGCAGGGGAATGGAAAGACTTCTTATTCCATCATTGTTCAGGGAGAGCCATGAGGAGATAGCCCTGTGGTGGAGGGGATGGGCTCCCTGACCTTCCAGAATTTTCCAGGGTAAGCATTTCCCCAGGGTCTCTAAGGTCTTCCTACTGCCTGTCACGCTGCTGGCCGTGATGGGGAGAGCAGGAGTAATAGCTGAATCAGCATTTGTGGCAAAATCTCTTCATAAAAGTAGCTCATCTGAACCCCAACCTTACAAGCAGCAAGGACTGCCCTAGAGTGGACAGAAAACCTAGATAAAAGCGAAAAAATGAGGGGAATAGTTGGGGATAATATGATGTTTCCAACACATTCCAGGACTCGCAGAATTATTTTATCTCATCTTCACAACCTTAGTATTTTATTAAGAAACAACAACAACAAACCAAAGGTTTCAGTACCTGCAAAGCACATACAGGTAATATAATTGCAGGAAGTGGATCAGGTGTGACAAACCAGAGACCACATACATGCTCCATCTAACAGTCAACTTCACACAGCTCTGGCTTACTGGTGCCAAAAGAGAGCCTGGCCAGATGACTGTTGCCAGATTTTCCGATTTTCTTTTTTAAGAAAAGCCAGAAAAAATGCATATTTTGATGAAACATCTTGCCATTTTCTTAATGTACATCAATTTTTTTTCAAGCACTAGGTAGTTCAAAGTAAATACATCTGTGGGTACCTGTTTACAATTCAGCTCTGATCATCATCAGTAAAATTGGAGATAAAGTAGGATTAGCTTAATCTCATTCCCTTTTCTTTTCTTTTTCTCTTTCCTGTTGCTTGTGCCTTCCAAGTCTGTCTGCTGAGTAATCCTTCAGTAGAGTACTTTGGTTTCTCAATCTAAAAGTATTTAAACCCATATAAGAAAGTAATTGAGATGGAAAAGAATCCTTCTCATTTTAACAACTATGAAAACTCAGACAAGAAACCACACGGGCAAACAAGGAGACCAACACATTCTATTCCAAAAGATCTAGCAATAAATTCAAATGAAGCTTGAAGTTTTACAAAGTATTTTTTGCGTGTGTGCCTTTGTTTTTTGCTCTTTGTTTTAGGGTCTCCCTCATTAGGACCCAACATCATGCAGACTGAAATCAGCTGCTAGGAGAAGCCCTTAGAATACTCCTGAAAGCAATTATCTGAAAGTGCTTATTTTAGTGTGGTGTCTTGAACACTAATTAGCAGCTGGTTTACTGAGGGTAACTGTCAGTTCCCTCTTTTATCTAGGAAATATGCTATCTAACATCAGTTAGACAAACCTGGTCCTATCTGCAGTTAGCTTCTCCCAAATTCCTGCTGCAACACCACTTGGAACCTGGATCCTGCATCTCTGTGTGGATTTCATGGATTTGAAAGAAAAGAATAAAAGAATTTTAAGTAAGACCCTCACAGAGAAGATGAGTATCAATTTACCTTCTTTTAAAATATTCTCTCCCAGCATGAATTTGAATATTGGCAGATGTTTAAACAGGATGAGCTATTTCAGACCCAGGAGCACCGGGACTAAATTTACCTCAGGAAATGCTGCCAATGGAGAAAGGAGTTCAAAATGGATTTTCTAAGATGTGCAATGAATGAAAATGTCTTGTATTGTTTTGTGTCTGAATGTTTCCCCTTCACTAAAATCAAGCACAAAGGAGATTAAAAAGGAGTCTCAACACTTTCCTGTGAGGTATTATTAGCACGGATCACTGCTTTTACTAAGGAAAAAGAAGAAAAGTGTGTGAATTTCATAAGGTAATGAAATTCAAATCCAAGAAGACTAAGTCATTATATCCTCTTGCACATTTAGTAATGTGTGAACCTTGATTATAAATATTGATAGAGATTTTTTATAAATTATTTTCAGATTATAATGTTTCAAAAGATATTTACACTAGTAATATTTATTAACTATAACAGATGTTAGGCTTGTCACAGAGGCAAACTAAAACAGAGAAAGGAAATACATAACCAGCTATTTCACATAGAAATCATACTATGCAAGGAAAGGAGATAGGAGATCTGCAAAATCTTCTCCACATTGATAATATTCACCAGATGACAGCTAATTTTTTACTTAACTTGCCTTTCCATTTCAAATTGTGTCAAGCTATTCCAAACAGCCTAGGCTCAGGCAAATATAGTATGCAGGTCACCTGCCCATCTTTGTGTTAACTTGGCCAAAAGAGTGGGACCTGTTGTTGCCCCCCGTGGAGATCAGTGTTCAGACACTTGAATGCACCATAGGTGGTGCCTTATTATGTTTTCAGTATTCTGTGTGGTCCCCATTAAAGCTCAGGACACTTAAGATATAGGTAAATGAGAAGCAGCATAATTTTCTTAGTGGGGATGGCCGAGTCAGAAAGCTTGAAGCTTATTCTCTTTCTGTCCACTTACTATACTACTATTATTTTTTTTAATATCTGTTGCTCTACAGTGAAGGAGGTTTAGCCTGTATCTCTCTGGAGAATATACACCCTGTGTACACAGCCAAAAGGAGCACTGCCTGGAACCCTGGAACCTAAAACTGGCCCTCCTCAACACCTTGCCCCTCCATGTCGCCTAAGAGACATGTGAGGCCCTGCCCCGCATCAGCACCAACAAAGGAAGATATAGGTTTTGGGGAGCCCTACTGAAGGCACTGTTCCCTGCTTCCTTCCTCTTATCTTTGGGCTCCAACAGCACAGCCTGGACCTGAAGTGGCCTGACAGTTTCTGTTTTTGTTCGTTTGGAACCCAGGCTATTATGTTGGAGAAGCTACCTGGAGAGAGTGACCATGTGGAGTAGAAACAAGGCACTCAGCTGACAGCCAAGATCGAAGTCCAGGCATGTGAATGAGGCCATCTTGGATCCACCAATCCCAGTGATGCCCAGTAATTATCATTCACCTTTGTTTTAACTGAGATGAATCTTCTCCTCTGAGCTGTACCCAAATTTCCAACCCACAGAATTATAAGCAACAAGATAATGTTTTCTTGGACTACTAAGTTTGGAATGGTTTGTTACACAACAGAAGCTGACACATAAAAACAATGCTATTTTCTCAAATTATAAAATCAAATAAAAACAGTAACTATAGAAGCCCTTCTAAACTCAAAAGCAGTTTAAATTGTAGAGAATTAGTAGTGCTATAACTAATACTTTATATTATACTACTTTAAGATGTCTAGAACTTTTTATATAAAATATTGGTACTCTCCACAGTTCTGAGAGCAGGGGAGGAGAATGGAAGCAAAGAAATGAGGTGCATGTTAGCTGTTGTTTTTTACTATGTGCTAAGTGCCAGGAACTACGCTGGCCAACTCATAATGCCTCATAGAGCTACGATAGAGTGATTCCATTTTACAATGGGAAAAACTAACTATAGAGTGAGTGAGTGTATCATCGAGCTTCATGCAACCAGTAAATGGATGTCAGGATTATCCACTTATCTGAAGCCAAAGTTCTTTCCAAAAACTCTGCTTTTCTGTAGTTCTTTCATAGGTACTTGGTGACACAGCATCCCTTTGTTGAATCCTTTTGGACAAGGCAAGTCAAAGACCAAATTCAAGGGAAGGAAAAAAAAAAACAGATCCCACAGGGTAAGGTTAAGGGCTCAGACTCAGAAGACTGCGAACACCTCACACTTAGAAACCAATTTCTACTTGTTGGTCCTTGGGTTACTCACAACTCTGTCTGACTTAGATACAAACCAGGGGTTTCTACAACCTTCTCAGTTTCAATAATGTGCTAGAGTGGCTCACAGAACTCAAGAAGACAGTTTACTTATGGTTTCCTGGTGAGGAACGGTCAAATGGAAGAGAAACATACAGAAGGGTAGGCGGGAAAGGGCGAAGAGCTTCCTCGCTCTCTCCCAGCTTGCGACTGTCCTAACACCTCCACATCGTCACCAACCTGGAGGCTCTCCAAACCTCTTTGGTTAGGTTTTTATGGAGGATTTATTACATGGGCACATTGATTAAATGTTTATCTGTGGGTGATGGAACTAATTCTCCAGCCCCTCTCCCTCTGCCTGGAGGTCTGGGGAATGGGTGAGGGTCAGGTGGTAGAGTGTGGAAGGAGAAGAGATGGAACGTTCCAGATCTCTAATCACTTGATTGATTCCGCTGGTAATTAGCCCCCACCTTGAGGTTACCACTTTAGAAATTTAGAATTTGTAGGAGCTGTGTGCCAAAAAAAGTTGAGGCAGGGACCAAATGTATATGATAGACTCTCCGTTAACCAAAACTCAAACCACCAGCAAAAGAAATCAAAGAAATAATACCTTATATAGAAATTAAAATACAATCTTAGCATGTTATGCAGCTGCACATCATGCAAAACCTGACTTTGTGTGAGAGGCATAGGGCCTCAAAGCAAGCTGATATTTGTTCATTTTTCAAGAAAGTTGCCTATAGTTTTGACAGCAGCATCTGCTGATGCAGATCCAACACCACCCACATCCACGTCTCCTGATCCTGTCCTAGCTACATCATCACATCCTGATGATCCCGATGGGATGTCTGCCAGTAAACTCTCTACCGCTACTGTAACAGTACTAAGTATGTACACCGGTGGGGGACCCACAAATACCAAAATTATCTTCTGGTTGGTGGGCCCCTCTGTAGTACAGGCTTCCCCTGCTAAGTGAGTGTTCTAGGAACCCATCTGCATCAGTGTACCTGCTGGCATTGTTGTGAGAGGGCTGTGTTCAGCTTCAGTGAAATTCTTTTGGAGACCGTTTCAGTAAATTTGCTCATTTCATGATGGGTGATTTACACGAGCCATGTGCAGCATGACAAGGCATCTGCCCACGTCACACTGAGTGTCCAGCAGCTCTGACCAAAAACAGCATGAGCCCATGCGCCATCCTCCTTATTCACCTGATCTTGCCTTGAGTGATTTCTTTTTGTTTCCTCGGGTACAAAATGTTCTCAAAGGGAAACTTTTTGCCGTAAAAAGTCCTCAAAGGGAAACTTTTGCCACGGTAAAAGAGGTGAACCAAAAAAGGGCAGAAGTACTAAAAGGCATCAAAATCAATGAGTTCAAAACTGTTTCGATCAGTGGAAAAAGCATCTAGATAAGTGTATTGCATCAAACAAAGTACTTTGAAGGTGATTGAAGTTTAAACATGTAAGAATAAATATACAAATTTTTATAAACAAATTCCAGTTTTGGGTGTCCCTCCTCATATTTGGGGTTTTTTCTAAGTTACTTGAAGTTAATAAAATTATGTTAGTACAATTCATTAAGTTGAAGTTTATTGACTGCCATTTAACTAAAATTGCACACTGCACTCACAAAGTTGTTTTTAGAATAAAGCTGTGTTACATTAAGTTGTTTGTATTTGTCTTAATTTGCTTTTAATTACTGTATTTCAATATTAATATCAAGGCAATACAGAGCTTATGGTATAGTATGGTATAGTATGGGGTATTGTTATTAGGCCTGGTTTTAATAATACGTAACTCCCGAACAACCAGAAACTACATTTATCTGGCATCTGCCAATCCTCATGGGTGCTAGTTAACGGAAAGTCTACTGTATTTCTAATGAAGTCAAACCTTTCAATGATGTACCAACTCCAAATTTACTCCATCAAAAGCTGGGACTTACTTCTTTAGAGATTAAGTACTCCTCAAATGGCTCCATAAAATGGTATGCCTACTGGCTCAACTGCTTTAATTTTCTTTTTGAAATATACTCATAACTTGCCTCAACTTAACATTTTTCTACAAATAGAGACGGTATCTTTTAATGTTGAATGCTAAAAGTGCTATTTTTAAAACCTTGAAAGTTTTCAGCTATACATAGTTTTCACTTCCTATTTTGGTCCCCAAGGTTAATAACTTTGTAATGTTCCTTTCTAAGGAACACCCTATGCACACTTCAAACCACACTTGTCCCCATTTAAATGTTCCCAGAAGCCCTGAGGTCAGAGGCCATGTCCTAGTGGTCAGTCTCAGACTTAAGATAGAGTGTTAGTAGTTCAGGGTCTTCAGGTAATGAATTCTCAGAGGGTAGCCCGGAAGGCAGTTCCTCAGGGAGGAAACACATGTTCATTTTCTATGAGCCGTTCTGCCAGGCACTTGATATAACATAATCTCAGTGCATCCTCACAGCAACCTGGGTGTTGCTATTCCCATTGAAACGATGAAGAAATTGAGGCTTACTTAATCTAAGTAAGTTAACCTCCATAAAAGAACTAGCAAGTAGAGGAAAATGAATTTAAATTTAGTTTTGTCTAATGCCAAAGCATTAAATTGCATCCTAAAAATAATATAACAAACAAACAAACAAAAAAACCAACTGAGTTTTAGTAGACTCTCCAAACCAGTGTTAAAAAAGCCATGCACAAAGGGGGATTTTGTTTACAAGTAAGACATTTGCAGTTGGCAATGTAAGAAACATCCAAACCTATAGAAAAATTTTATGAGTAAGTTTGAACCAAACTAATGACAATTGTCTTCCCAGGAGGCAAAATCTCAAATGTTTTGGAGAATAACACTTTTGCAGTTTTGTTTGTTTGTTTGTTTGTTTTGTAGCATTAAAAATTAAGGTGTGAACACAAGGAAGATCATATGAAGATGAGCGGAAGCAAGGTGGGGATTGGATTACAGGAAAGTTGAGATTATGTGCTCTCTTAAGGGTGGTCATGCTTTAGAAGGATGTTTCTGAAAGGGTCATCACACATTAGAAGGAGGGGTCTGAAAAGAGGCATTTCAAAGGTGTGTTAGCTAGCCTAGATGCACAGAAACCATGGACAAGGTTTGCTTAAGAACCTTATGGTAAAGAACTCATAGGCGTGGGTGTGACTCCACACCGTGACCTGCCCAGTTAGGAATTTATGATCAGATAACCCTGTGAGGTTATTTTCTGTAGGATGCCTTTTTCATCAGCAAAGTGGAGAATAGGAGGCAGAACCTGGAATAATCCCCCAGGACAATTTTTGCAGCAGTATTTAAACTGCTGGGACTGGGACTGGGACTGGGACTGGAACTGGGACTGGGACTGAAGGCTTAAGGATGCAATTCAGGGAATTAACAGAACTTCAATGGAACCCACTAGGCCAAAGCAATTCTCCACACAGAAGAAGGCCCACACCGTGCATGAGAGATGCATGGATGTCTTCCCTAACAGGTTCTGGACATTCTCCATTCTTTTGGGGGCCACCATTCAGCTTCATTTTAAAACCCCACATTTTTTGTAGACTATGAAAAAAAATTACTTAACATATATTCTCAAATTTCAAAATTCTGCTTTACCAGTAAGTATAAAAAAAAGATGATGGGTTTTTGCACATCATACATTTTTATTTATATAAATAATATTTATGATATGATATAAGAAATTATGAAATTCGAAATTAATTTTTTAGAGATTTCAAATAGCAATAATTATAATAAATGATATTTATCCAACATTTACCACATTAGAGACACTGTGCTGTTTCCCACGATGTCATTTTTTCCTTTGAGCAATCCAATGAGATAGCTACTAGCCCTATTTTGTAAGTGAAGAAACTAAAATTTAGTGGTAGGGTCAAATCTTCTGATTCCAATAGCCATCCTCCTATTAGCAAAAGTATATCTCCCTTAGTCTTGGAAGTAGTTCTTTATAGTCACTATATATGTTTATATCAATGGCTTTCAGATACAAGGCGTGTAGGTAGAGAAATAAGTTACTTGGCATCAACACATCCTGAATGCTTGTCCCCTTAATGCATTTCCTTCCATAACAGTGCTTTACAACTTCATGTCCATATACATCACCCAATTAGTTTCTTAAAATGAGGGTTCTAACTCAGCAGATGTGGAATTCGGCCTGAGAGTCTGCATTTCTAGCAATCTCTCAAGTGGCTGTTTTGTGGGCCATGCTTTGAGGCTTTGAGTAGTAAGGATTTTCTAGGGCTTTGCTTCCAACATTCAAAGTTACAGTATTGAATGAGTTCTGGGTGTTGCTGAGGGCATCCCCACCTTAGTTTGTTGGATGGGTCCCTGGGTGTTGCACCCCTAACCTTATCAGGATATGGGAGTTAGAGCTAAGAGGACAGCACTCTCCAAGGTTATCTCTTCAGAAATGAAGAAATTGGAGATTTTTGCTCTCGCAGCTCTCCAGTGGCTACTACAGGTTTCAGCTGCCATGCTTCCGTAAGCTCACATTAGAATGTTCACATCAACACCTGGCCTGAGGGTTATTTATGTTCTAACAGGCTGGTGATGAAGTGCTATTGTAAGACTAGAAGTTAATAGCTGCATGCCTGGTATTGGTAAATAAAATATTCCTGATTATTGTGTTTAGGTTTTCCTGGAGGCCAAATACAGACCAGGCGCTTTATATTAGCTTGAGTAGCAGCACAGTTCTGCTCAGAGAATACGCAGTAAGGAGCAACTACAGGCTTGCCTCACTTCCACACCATGGATAGGCTTGGTAAGTCATCTTTACATTTAACTTGTGTAATGTAAGTGTAATTTTCTCACTGACTTCCCACAATTTCAGATTGACCTTATATCATTTTATATTGCTGCATAATGGCAATGAGCCTTAGCTTATTTTTTTTCTTTTCACATAATTGTGTAACCTTGAGCAAACTCCCCCTCCTTGAGAAAGAATGGATGTACTCAAGAGGATTAGCAACACAATGTTACACACACACAAGCACACATACCACACAAAACTCTAGGAGACTTTACCAACTTATTTGGTAAATGACATGGTCCCTTCCACCTTTATGAATCCGTAATATTATGTAAATTTTAATGTGCACAATGCACTTGGAGTTCTTGTTATAGTATACTGAAACTGATTCAGTAGGTCTTGGTTAAGGCACAAGATGCTGCATTTCTAATAAGCTCCCAGGTGATGACAATGATGTTGGTGCATGGACCAATGCACTACTAAATAATTTTGATACCTTTCTCCTATCAAGAAATTAAAAATTTCTCTATATAAACAGAGGAATACACACATAGGAGAGTTCTTATTTAAAGAAACTCAGATGCGCCTTTGTACGTCATTTTTAAAAAATCTAACGGTAAAACATTCACCTACCTTTCAGAACATATCTGTTTTACTACTATATATTTATTAGAATGGCTAAATTTTTTTAAAAATATATTAAAAACTGACATAGACCAATCAATAGCAATGAGATTGAAATGACTATCCATAATCTCCCTAAAGGCAAAAACCCTGGACCAGATGGTTTCACCAATGAGTTCTACCAAGCATTCAAAGAAGAATTAACACCTATCCTCCTCAGATTCTTCCAAAAAATTGAAGAGGAAGCAATACTTTCTAACTTGTTCTATGAGGCCAACATTACCCTAATACCAAAGCCTGGCAAAGACAACACAAAAAAAGAAAACTATAGACCAATATCTCTGATGAACACAGATGCAAAAATCCTGAACAAAATACTATCAAACAGAATACAACAATGCATCAAAAAAATCATACATCCTGATCAAGTGGGATTCATCCTGGGAGCACAAGGATGGTTCAACATACGAAAATCAATCAATGTGATACGCCACATAAACAAAATCAAAGATAAAGACCATATGGTCATTTCAATTGATGCAGAAAAAGCTTTCGACAAGATACAATGTCCATTTATGATCAAAACACTAAATAAAATAGGTATAGAAGGAAAGTATCTCAACATATTAAAGGCCATATATGACAAGCCCTCAGCTAACATCATACTGAATGGGGAAAAGCTGAAACCTATTCCCCTAAAATGAGGAACAAGACAGGGATGCCCCCTGTCACCACTGCTATTTAATATAGTACTGGAAGTTCTAGCCACGGCAATCAGGCAAGAGAAAGGAATAAAAGGTATCCAAATTGGGAAAGAAGAGGTCAAATTGTCACTGTTTGCAGATCCTTTATATAAAAAATTCCAAAGATTCCACCAGGAAACTATTAGAAACAAACGAATATAGTAAAGTTGCAGGATACAAAATCAATGTACAAAAATCAACAACATTCCTATATACAAACAATGAATCCTCAGAAAAAGAAATGAGGGAGTCAATTCCTTTTGCTATCACAACAAAAAGAATGAAATACCTGGGAATTAACTTAACAAACAACGTGACAGACTTATACACAGAAAACTATAAGACACTTTTGAAAGAAATTGGAACAGACTTTAAGAAATGGAAAAATATCCCCTGTTCATGGATAGGAAGACTTAACATTGTTAAAGTGGCCATTCTGCCCAAAGCAATCTACAGTTTTAATGCAATACCCATTAAAATCCCACAATCATACTTTTGTGAAATAGATAAAAGAATTATTAGATTTATATGGAACCATAAAAGACCTCGAATTGCCAAAGCAATACTACATAAAAAGAATAAGGCTGGTGGCATTACACTTCCTGACTTCAATTTATATTACAAATCATCAATAGTCAAAACAGCTTAGTACTGGCAGAAAAACAGAAATATAGACCAATGGAACAGAACTGAAACTCATAAATAAACCCACAAATTTATGGACAAATAATTTTTGATAAAGGAGCAAAAAACAATGGGGAAAAGACAGTCTCTTTAGTAGGTGGTGCTGGGAAAACTGGAAAAACATATGCAAAAGAATGCACCTGAGCTGTGAACTCTCTCCATATACAAAAATTAACTCAAAATGGATTAAAAACCTTTATATCAGACCTGCAACAATAAACTGTATAGAAGAAGACATGGGTACTAAACCTATAGACCTAGGACTCAAGGAAGACTTCATGAACCTGTCCTCAAAGGCAAGGGAAGTAAAAGCAAAAATAAATGAATGGGATTATATCAAACTAAAAAGCTTCTGCACAGCAAAAGAAACCATCAACAAGGCAAAGAGACAGCCAACTGAATGGGAGAAAATATTTGCAAATAACGCATCAGATAAGGGTCTAATATCT